>JAAXYW010000284.1:0-45306 GCA_036851895.1 Orthonychiurus folsomi
AAAAAAAGTTTGTACTGGACAGACGAAATGTCAAACAACGAATGACTTGGCCTTCCCAAGAAACCTCCTCCTTATATACCCTACCCTTGTTGTTGTTTGGTTTGACCGCCCTCAGCAGTGATTGCTATGGATACCCAGTTCAAGTTTCTGGCAGTCAAAGTTTGGTGATAAATTAGCCATAAAACAATAGAATTCAATATTTTTATTCAAATGGTCTGAACCCTTCATCTTCAACGTCTCCCCTAAAGCTAATTCCGCTGGTAAATCTATTAATCATATCAAAACACCACTCCCCCTCTTCATAGCAGGCCATATGCCCAGCTCTCCTAATCAAAATGAAAACAAAATTTCCACTCTGTTTAACATACCCACTAATAGTTCCATTAACTCTCCAAATCTCCCGTTCAATTGTATTAAATGTCTTCGCACCATCCCAAACCAAACTTCTTAAAAACTTTGCAATGCTCGTGTGTATAATTATAGTGTCCAACTGAGCTGCGTACATGAGTATTTTGTAGTTTTCATTTAGAAGAGTTTCCAACTCTGGTTTGGTGGAATGGAAGAAATCCTGAGGATGAAAACTCAGGTACGCCTCTTGACTGATTACTTGAAATGTCCTACTTCCCGTGTGAAGGGAGGACCGAATACATCTTTTATTTAAAAAATATTCAAATGATGTTAATTCCGGAGGAGTGTGGGGTTGAAGGGCGTTGTGGATCAGGATGTCGTTGAATCCCGTGTACCTTTCTCTAGTATCTTGGAACAGGTTTGCTATCGCCTCAAATTTAGAAAGGAACATTTAAAAATCAGGAAGGACTCTTAGAAATGTTGTAATGTTGGCTGGTTAATTTGGTCTTAGAAATATTTGATATTAGGAGCATGCTTACTTCGCGTGCCAAAGTATATTCTTCCTCCTGGACCAAAAGTTTGATCCGTCTTTCCTCACTCTGATAAATTGATTTTTGCTTTCCATCCAAAAGCCCCAAGTGGTAGTAATACTCTGAGAACTCATCCTGGAGAATTGAGTCAAAATACCCAGACCCTGGGACAATAAATAAACACAATTACTCACTGAAATTTTGGAATTACTTAAGGCTCTCACCAATTGCAATTCCCTTCAAGTTGATTTGCACGGGTGGAGAGAGCTTATTTTCAGTGTGGATTTTATACGCAATCGTTGGAATATACTTTCCTGCATGAAATGATTTCATTGTTTCTGAAATCTATATTACAGAATGTTGTAATTGCACTACTTGATTTCGCAAACCCGCATATGATGTCCCAGCAATGTAAAATTCCGCCCGCCTGTATTTCGGAAATAATGTAAAGAATTGGGTGAGTGCTTCGTACAAATCTCTTCCCACGTCCTCCTGCCCTTTGGCGTAAGAATCTTTGTTGTCCGTGAAACTGAATCCTGTGCGTATTTCGCCCAATATTACATAACATGTGCAATAAAAATCTGCAGTGAGCGTGTCATGTGTCACCTGTCCCAATTGGATTGTCAATATAAAGCATTGAATGGGTTTCTGTCCAAGAATAATTTCGTAAATGAAATCCCTGGTCTCCATCAATATGAAATGGACCAGTTTCCAAGAATAGTCCGAACAAAGATGAAATTCCCGGTCCTCCTTGTAAATATAAGATTACAGGGGGTGGTTTTTCTTCTCTGTCTTTATGCTGCGCCAGAAAACAATAAGCGTTAACAAAAGAGCTATTCTTAGTTTTATTATAATTGCCAGATCACTTACATAGAGGTCTACGTCCTGTGGGAAAAACCAAAAAAATAAATGAGCCTCACTCCCAACCGTTTCATTCACAGTCAGAAATCCACTGTAACTGTCAATTCCCCTCCAATTTTTTACACTGGCCAGTCTCTGGCCCCTTCTAACTTCACCTCGTCTGATTAGCGGTGTTAAGAATAGTGGTTTCGGATCAAATTCGTCATCCGGATTAATAAAATCGTAATTGCAATCCTCCTGGTTTTGAATGTATAAGATATAGAACAGAGTGAATCCGAAAAATATGAGGACAATTGTAACGAGCGTTAGGATCAAAACTGTTGTTGTGGAACGCTTCATATTTCTTTACAAATTCAGGGTTATTTCAATTTGGAGGTTACAAGTAATGGTGAACATGTATTTATAAAAATTTGTTTTCTCGGCCTGAGCACTACTGGCACGTGATGCAAAGTTTGAGGGCAATAAAATATTATGAAATGCACTCATCCACTTGCATGTGCGTACGTAATCCTCTAACGGCACTTAAATTTTGTAAATTGCATACAATTGATAACCTTTTGAAACGGCAAGATTCAATTGGCATTCATCTAAATTTACGATGGCTTCTTTTCATAGCATATTTTTTATTGAGCATAGCAACCAAAACCAAAGGCCGCCACCGCCGCAAGTGAGAAAGCCCAAGTACGCTAGTAAGGAAAACGATCAATGCGTTTTGTGTCACAGAAGAATTGAACATGTGTAGTTCGACAAAACTCACTTGAATGGTCATTTCTCTCCGAGGAACATAATGAATTTATTAATGAATAACACAGAGAAGCTTAGAAGTTACAATTTCATCAACGTATTTCTAACCATTATGGCTTGAATTCCAAAGCAAGTTTATTTGTTGGCAGTGAACCAATCCTTCAGCCTTTCATCATGTTCCTTTCTCCAAGCCACATTCATGGCCATAGTGCCAAAATAACCTCTGATGGCATTCAAATTGTCCCCCCACATCGCATTGTATTTGGGGTCAGTGAGTTCAAGTCTCAGCTAATTAAAATGAAATTTCTCAAATTAAATCTGAGATTTTACTGATTATACTGAAATCAATTGAATTAAAACGTACCTCCTCAACTTCAGAGTCTGTTGAGAGGTAAAGTGACAAACTGGACACAATACTTGCAACTACGTCGGATGACAAGTCAATAATCAGTACTGGCAAATCTTGACGTAAAATTGCAGTTAGTGCTGATCTAGCATTTGCATTGGCAGCAAGTCTTTGAAGTATGACTCCTTTGTCGCGTTGAAGCAAAAATGTTCCAGGATTGGTGGCGGCATTCAATAAGCTAATAGTTTGTAGATAACATTAAACATTAACATTAACTGCAAAACAAAATAATTTTAAGAAACATACTCTGAAATAGAAGGGGCTTCCTGAGCACATCCCATTCCGTTCAAAAGAGCAACTCTCAATCTTGCGGACGCGTCATCATTTGGTATGTCCTTGACTTCATTATAAATTTCTTTCACCTTTTCATATGCATCAATTCCACCATGACTGATTTTACCACAATAAGCTACTGGGATAAGATCAGTTGGAATCCTGGAAAATGTTTTTATGATTAACACTGGCTCTGGACTAAATTGGTTGGGCCCAGATTAGTTGAAATTACGATTTAGAATCTGTGGAATTCCATTCGTCATAAAGTCTAGTCGCGTATTCTCGGCATTCCGTCTGCTCTAGCGCACAGGCCCAATCAAGCAATTGTGCTCGAAGAATAACTTGCCATCCTGGGTTAACATTTGGCAGAGATATTAAGTTTATAAATGATCACTTACACATAGTGATTTTTATCAAATGCTTATTTAAAATCAACGAACCAATCTGCTTATCCTCTGGGATTTGCTCCTTTCCAAGCCTTGCCAGTTGAGCCTCAATTCTTGGCAGCATGTATTGCTGTAATTTTGTGTTGATTTAATCACTGAATTACAACTCAATGATAATTTTTGACAATTTTGACAAATTACTTTGAATGGGTCAAATGCAGCCGATGTTCCGCTCAATTTGTTCATAATCCGGGACATGTGCGTGAGTAAAGTTCTCCACACAATAAATTTTGGCTCGGCTTCCACATATTTTGTGAATTCGAGTGCCGTTTCAAGATTAATGTAGCCTGAATTTAGTGGAGGCGATTAAGAATTGGTAACTAAATATTAGTAGAACTATTGGAGTATATATAAAATAAATTTACTCTGGCTGGCTAGGCTGAAATAATCATCAATCAATTGACTTCGGCTCCTTTCACTAATATTTTCAAAGTTGTTATTTAATTCAGACAAAATTAAATCCGTCAATGGTGTGTCGTAGAGTACTCGGTAATATCCTATCAAAAAAATGTCGAATTCATAAATCAGTTGCAAAAAAAACACGAGTTATGTACAGAATTAATACCAGTTGCATCTGGGTTGACAATAAGCCACTTGGTTGTATCCACGCTTACACTTTTGAGGAGTGTGTGTTTCTCAAGCCATGTAACTGGTGTGTAATTTTTAAAATCCGGAGAATCTGCAGATGCAATTGAAATGGGAACGTACCACAGCTCATTTGGATCCAAATCACTTTCGTCGGAGAGAACTTGAGCATTTGTGAATCGTTCCTAAATCAATGGAGTTTAGAATTTATGAATACAAACGGACAACTTTAAAGAATTTCATATTGCATATTGTAACCAGGTTCTTTTTTTTTCAGTTTGGAACTACTTTTGTCTTGAAATTTACCTGTGAAACGTAGATTCGGCTGCTTCCAGCCTTGCTAACTCGAACAACGGGAAATCCACTCTGCAGAGTCCAAGTGTCCATAATTTCCTTCATGCTCAGATCAAGGGAAATTTTCTCATCCAAATGAGCCTGAGCCGTTAAATATCTGAATAAGTCATCTTGTCGAGCAGCTTGATATTCCCTGCAAATTAAACCCAAACAAAATAAACATTTTGCAACGAAATACTGCACTTTTACATACATCCCATTGAGGTAATTTATGAGCGCTCTTCTGAGCGTTTCTTCACCAAGAAATCCTTCCATCATGTAAATAATAGCTGAGCCTTTTTGGTAAGTGATTCGGTCAAAATATACCATCAGTAGTTCATTTGCATGGTCTGGATCCGCGGCATTGATAAGAGGATGGGTTGCGGACGATGCGTCAGTCACCATTGCAACTTGCAGATTTTCGATTAAACTCAGTTTGTCGAATTCGAATTCCGGAGCAACTACCTGAGCGCCCTTGTATTCTAAGTAGCTAGCAAAACCTGGAGAGAGAATAGAGTCAATCCAATGTGATTTGTTTTTATTGCATGCGACCAAAATAATATTAATTATATCAATTTACCTTCGTGTAGATATATATGGGACCACCTGTTGTAGGAATAAATTATAATGATGGCTAGTCATTCACAAGTTATGTTTAAATATATACATACCATTCACAAGTGACCAAATTTCCAAACCATTGATGAGCTAAAAAAAAAATTTAAACTTGTAATTTAGGATTTTTATGCAGAAAGTATATCAAAAATTTACCCAACTCATGGCTAAGTACAGATGAAATTAACTTGCGATTGTTTTCCGTGGATATTCCCTCAAGGTATAGAAGATATTCTTGACGGTAAATGTTCAAGCCTAAAATAATTCAAAGTATAGATTTATTTTATCCACCCACAAAGTTGTTAGCTAGAGCCCAGTCTACAATACGAAACTCCCTCCTACCCCAATTCTCCATCGCCCCAAAATTGAAATCCAAAACAGCCAAAGAATCCATTTTTGAAAGTTTATAATCAATTTCAAAGCGCGTTTCAAAATATTCCAGGAGTCTTGCGGATGCGTTTGCAGCAAAAACACCACCAGTTCGCTTCCCGTCCTGATTTTCCATTAAATGTGGGGGTCCATAAACCTAAGAATTCATAAGGTATACTCCTTATCTCGTAATTGTGTGATTATAACTATAATTTTCATCTAAAAATCGTTAACAGTTTTGGGACTAAATGTTGAAAATTCAGTCAATCCCGTCTCTTGTGTTTCATGATACAACACGACATACATACATTCGACATATTTTCCTTACTCGAGCTGGCCTATTTAATGCTCCAAATGTCTCCTCCTCATAGTCAAAATTTGCAATGGTAATTGCGACCAAATACGAAGACATCTTAACCGTTTTTCTGTATTGCTGGTAAACATAGTTTGGTAATTCATCACTATTAAAATGAATTAATTGAATTACACACAACACAACTGGTCTGTAATTCTTTAACCCAAGGTGGTTCGTCTTGACTTACTGTTCTCTTGGTTCACCCTCGGGTGCTGTGTTTGTTAATGCTTTGAAACTTTGGTTATTAAAGCCGAGTGTTAGCTGGAATTCGGCTTTGATTGCTGGTTCATCAAAACAAGGGAAAGCTTGCCTTGCCGATGCAGCTTCAAACTGTGTAGTTGCTACTAATCTGTTTTTTTTTGTAATTTAAAAATAATTCAAAACCTCAGCCAATCCTGTTTACATTGTTATTTTGTTTTTACTGGTGTAATTTTTTTTTCTGCTGTAAATATTTATGAATGATTATTGTTATGGGCTTACGAAATATCTCCATCTGGCGTAATGTATTGGCTTTTATAAAGGCCGTTGTTACGTCCAGTGTTATCCACAGGGGCAACAAATTTTATGTAGATCTGGTACAAATTGCCGGGTATAAGGTCATTGTCTAATGTGAGGATAAGCAGTTCCTGGTCCTCATTGAGCGTTGAATTGACTACGAAGATTTCGCTAGGGTCTGTGACTCCCTCAAATGTTGTTTCCGCATCAATGACGTCTAGGATTTTATGTTTGTGCAACTGAATGACTCTTGTTGACCTTGTCGTGCAATTAACTAATATAGTAACATGGCCTGGAGCGCTGAATTGTTCGTATGGTGCTGGAAGTCCATCTTCCAGGACAGGTGTAATTGTCAAACTATAGCTGATTGGAAGAACGTTTTGTTCTAAGCGGACTCTTGGGCTTCCAGAGAATTTTTTGGCTTCGCCTGTTGGATTTCCGTGAGAATGTTTGAAGAGTGAGTCTTCGGGATCAATTTGTAAGGGAGTTTGGGATTTAACTCCTAGTATAGCGCTTAGAAGCACAACCACAACAAAATATTTCATTTTGCTTTAACTAAATATGGATTTCAAGTGCAATTCGGAGCTGCGTCTGGTTGGCGATGCGGTTGAGTACGGGCAAAAGGAAACTGTCTTTCTCGCCTCGAAAAGCTCATATATTTTCATGTAATGATAAAAGGATTGATGCAAAAGTACAATTTGATAGCAATAAATGTGAAAATATAGTGCTAATCTTGTGGATAAAACCCGAATCATGTCACCGGCACATTTACCACATCTGATGTGCAATCCAGTCATTCTCTGACCAGCCATGCTTATTCAGCCTATCAGAATGGTCATTTACTCAGACGACTATCATCTTTTTTGTTTGTTAATCCCGTAGAAAGCAATTCGCAGTTTTTTATCTAATCGAAAATGTTCTGGCTTAAAGTAGGTTTGAATCAGACCTTGACTCTTTCTGTGAATGTGGGTGTCCTGTGCTCCACTTTGTATTAAATATGAACTTGAATATTTTACATTTCATCTATTGTTCTCAAGTATTTTGCCAGGCTTATTGGCTGTTTCGCACGAATCGTCCCTTTGTTATAGGAGAGCAAGCGCTGCTATCAATAGAAATTAGATCAGGCAAAATACTTGTTTGATGATGTGTGTTATTTTATATTTTACAAGCGCATTCCACGCACAATCACGTCATAATGTATGTTTAACTTGAAAAATACCTGTGATGACGGCGACATGTCCGACAGATGCTGATTGAAAGGTGAAAGCTATTTTCTCGAATTACAAAATGCCAGGTTTGTGTGATGGTGTACAAGGTACATATAGAATAAAATGTGTATTTTATTACTTTGAAGCAAAAATCCCGGAATTGGGGGAATTGTTATTTCAAAATTGCCTTCCGTGTCAGAGTCTTATTGCTCTTAAAAAGGGAAACCAAATTTCTTTGGTTTGGGCACACTTTGCAAAGCCAGGGGTAATAATTTCCATGGTCTAACAAATATTGAGGTAATTGTCTGTTACACATCTTTCTCAAGTTTAGACAGAACGCCGAGTTCCAAACAAACTTCATTTAGCAAATCATCAATGTGCGCTTCTGAGGGGAAAATGCTCTGGGAACCTCGTGACCTTATCGTCAATTCCCCTAAGTAGCTCAGCATGGCGAAACCAATACCTAATATGAAATCATTAATTTCAATGAAATTTGTAAAAAAAAAAATAATTCGACTTTGTGCTCTGTTTGTCAAACCTGTATTTCCATGTACGAGCCCACCAGCATGACCCATTTCAATTACAGGATTCCCCAAAAAGTGGCACCTTTCATTGGGACCTGGAAAGTTTGACATGACCGCAGTTGAGACGCAATTCTTCACCAGCGGTTTTATCATGGGGGCGAACAACCCTCCAAATATTGGAATTTGCCAGAAATTTGTGAGCGGCGTTGTTGCTGTTTTGAGCGCATCTAGATACTTTTGAGTCTCTTTCAGCCGCATCCTCGGACAAGCGGTTCCCACAGGAAATTTCAGGAAAGCGTAAGTGCTGAAAAAACAAGAATTAAAAAATAATAAGAATGTATTATTCAAAATTGTTCAAATCTAATATGTATTATTGCCAGTGCGAGTTAGACACAGTTTGATTGAATGTTCTATATGTGCTCTTACTAGAAATTTCTCAACTTCGTGGTATGGATTCTGTCTTGCATTGGAAACGGCGCCAAACTATGCATTTTTCTTGGAACAGGTCGTCCTCTTTTGATCAAATAATTTCGAATTCCTCCAGATAGGGCAGCCACCAAAACAGCTGTGAAACTCACATTATTTGCCCGTTTGATTTCTTTGATGTATTCCAACGGGATTGGTTTAGTTTGGCCATGGAACCAATTCTCAGACAGTCGCGATTCGGGAATTCTCCATTCATTGTAATCGCGGCATCCAACCTGTTGTTGTACGGCTTCGAATGGGGACCGAATAGCAAATACTAAGCCGTCAAGAATTCTTCGACAGAGTGGGATTTTTTTATGCTGTTGTGGAAGTGCATATTCGTGTTTATACAATTGGCAAATTTCTCGGAGCAGTAAATTGAGCAACGAATACCCATCTGTAATAAAAAAATCAAACTGCTAATTATAAACTGTTTAAAAAATAAAATGCATGGATTTGAATACCAGCAATCCCATGATGGAGACGAAATATTAGTGCGGATTTATGCGTCTCACTCTTGAAGTCATCGGGTTGATAATTTGGTATTACAAGTACTTCCCAAGGGCTCATGGATTCAGGGAAAGGTTTTCCAGTCAATTCCCCTTCTATCCGTAGCAAATCCTTTGAATTAACTGGGTGATTTGGATTTTCTTCGTAATAATACCGAATATGTTTTCGGACATCCATATTCTCTTCCCATTTCCAGAACATGAATCCCAACCACCTCTCAAAGTATTGACGGCATTCTGGGTGACTCAATTCCCCGTTCTCCTCTTTTCGATCAAGAAGTTTATCAGTCATCTCCACAACCAATTTCTCAATGTCCAAATGTCCTTCAAAACACATAGTCAACACCAAATTACATTTTGGCTGGCCACCAATCCCATTCCAAAAATCCACAGCCATGATTGAGCTCCTTGTTACAACCATTCTGGCCAAATCCGGTCGAAATACTTTTCGGAGTTGCGATACAATGAACCGACATAAATATATTGGAAGAAATAAAATCAACGCGAATGGAATTCCAAGAATTGTTAACAGTGTAACTACTATAATTCGTATAAAAATAATCACGTCAAAGAATATATTCCATACGGTAAAAGCCATTTCGGTTAACTGGATTTGGATTCGGTTAAATTCAGAATTTACAATTATTAATTATATTTAGTAACTCCACAGAAAATGGAGATAATGCGCTCTACTAAGGAATGTTCTCCCTGCTGGCACTTCTTGCCAAGAATAACTACAGAAAGAAACATCACCCGGTTTACCCATTTGGAAATATAACGGATTTTTGTCTTTCGGCAAAAGTTATTGGGTCAACCCTTCACCCCTTAATGCTCCCATTCATTCATTAAAAACCAAGGCAAAGGATATTAGAATTCAGACTCGTGTCCGGTCCTCCGGTTGCCTGCCGTGTCCTCATTTTTCCAACAACGGGATATGACAAAGGATGGATTTCACTTTCACCTCGACCGTGACTTAAAAATAATTCTTGAATACCCAGACTCGCTAATTTTTACAAATCCGTGATTAGCTAATGTTTACAGTAAGATATATCTGCATAGGTTATTTAATATCGAGACGGGATTGATATTGTAACTGAATTCCTTTTTGTGGCAGCTGTCTCTTCTCCCCCTAAAAGTCAATTTGGCCGCATCTGCAGCGCCAGTACGAGCAACATTTGAATTTTAAGCCAAATTGAAGCAGTAGGAGTGTCAGAGTGTACTTTGGTTTATTTGCATGAGCCGGTAATAGTTTAAAATTTTGGCAAATTATTTGACTAATCGTTGACTTGAATGTCAATTCTTTCCTAGCCTTAAAATAGAACCGACATGGGACTGCTTACTAATCCAACCGGTGACGAGTCATCCAAAATTGTTCAACTACTTCAAAAACACAGTTCGAAATTAGGGGTTTTGACATTTGTGGCAGGATACTGTTGGCTGGCTATCCTTGCTAATGCACAGTACAACTTGGGTAAGAGTAATTTAAAGTTTTGATAGTTTTAATATGGATGTGAATTGTGATTAATTATGTACTTGATTTTTTTCTCGCGAATAGCCACATTTTTCGAACAGTTTTGCTTTAGTCTCGAATACCGTACATACTTTTCGTTTGTTATAATTACAGGAACGTACTTTTCGGAAAATGCATTGCTTCCTGGTCTCGTGGTTGAAAATTTTGTTGATGCAAATAGAGTGTCATCGTTTCTCTCAACATTACAAGAACTTGAAACTGCTCACGGTGGACGATTGTCTCCAGACGACTTTTCTCACCTTCTTCGGACAATCGGATTAATTGAAATAGAGCAGCAGACATTTAAATTGATACATCCAGTGCCTGGTGGAGATGGCAATGGTAGTCGGGAAGCTGTTGGCCGAAATGTATTTGGAGTTCTTCGAGCCAAAAGATCAGCTGGAACAGAAGCATTGGTATTCAATACTCCATACTTCCCGAATAACAGTGCCGCGCGAAGAAATCTGAATGGAATTGCTACAATGTTGGCTCTTGCAGAGTATTTCAAAAGTGAGGTTTTTCAATCCATTGGAATTTAATGTGTGCAATTAGCATTAATTTAACTGTTTTATGAATTAACTAACAGACCAAGTGTACTGGGCTAAGGATATAGTGTTTCTTATTCCCGAAGGACATCTTGGCTCCTTGGCTTGGGTCAAGGGTCATCAAGAAATTAACGATGACAACCAAAATCTTATATTGGAGAGTGTTCGGACGAAGGCTGGAAATATTCAGGTTGCGTTGTATTACTTTCTATGTACGAGAGCATTAAAAATGGAAATTTAAATGCGGTTTAAACAGGCTGCCATCAATGTTATTTTCGAGGGAAGTCCAATATGTTCTCTTGAAACAAGGTTCCACGGTGTTAATGGCCAACTTCCTAACTTGGATTTAGTCAACCTCCTGAATAAATTTGTCGTAAATGACAACGTATGTTTGGAATGCAGCCCCATTATGTGATAATTGGTTTTAACTAATTGGATTTTAATTTCAACGAATCATTTCCTGTAGGAGAAAAGAGCTGATTGGAAGGCCGACATTTGGAAACTGTTTAATTACATGAACATCCAGGGTACAGGAACCCCGACAGGAAGTCACGGTTTCTTTCTTAAATATGGAATTGAATCTGTTACACTGTCTGGAAAAACTGGAAAGTCCTGTAAACGCGCAATTGGCTCTGGCGACGTTGGACGAATCCTGGAAGCCACATTCAGAAGTCTTAACAACTTACTTGAGAGATTCCACCAGTCATTCTTCTTTTACTTGAAAACTACTCCAAATAGATTCATCTCAATTGGTAAAATACTAATCGAATCGAGATAGACAAGGTGGTTCGCTAAGTTATTACTATAATTTTAATTTTTACTACATAGGACTGTACTTCCCACCAATTGCGTTGATGCTTTTCTGCATTCCAATGAAAGCAGCATCTATTTGGCTGACACAGAAGGATTTGGAAACTTCAAGTTCTCTTGTCCAACTTCTTGTGATTCACTCCATGACGCTTGGATTTCGTTGGTTATTGTCGCACTTAAGCATTTTCCTTCCATCAAATGTTGAAGTTTCACCAGAAATATTTACTTATATCTTGCTCGGATTTTGCGCTATCACGTTCATAACTGCTCAAATTATTCTTCGGAAGACAACCCAAGACTCTGCAATCTATTGTTATTGCCTCCTAGAGCTTGCAACATGTTTGTACTGCTTGGCATTATTTAATCCATCCTTAGTCATCCTCGTGGCGTCTCGCCTTTGTCCAACCGCTACTATTTTATTCTTTGGTCAGCCCAAGAAAAGGAGGTGGCTACATATTGCTCTACTTGCAATTGTAATTGGGCAGGTTTGCTTCTATTTCCACCCTCTGGTCCACGGGGTCAACAAATACTTCTACGAATCGCAAATCTACGGTAATTTCTTGTTTGACTTTTTCTTCGTTATAACCCTGCCAGTGTTTTCAATTTTGCTGGCAGTTGTTTAAGTTTTGGATGATTGTGATATCTAGTCTATTCCTATTTCCATAAACCCTGTGGTATGTTATTTTGAAGGCTATTTCCTATTGATTTGTAATTGAATAAATGGGTGTCCTATTCCCACTTGTGAATCGATTTAGTTGAGTAAACATAGACGTCAGACAAATTTATTTTCACAAATCAAATTTATTGACACACATCATTATACCCTCGTAAAAACTCTCAACCGTATGTACAAATATTTACGTCTTCCGGTACTGAAAAAAATCAAAATCAGTAACTTGAATTCGGCTTTAATCCGTATAAGATTAACAACACAAAATATACTTTGATTAAGTTAAGAATACTCATGCTCTTGAGTCAAAAGTTTCGAGTTTGGATGGCTATAAAATTATTCCCTTATCGGGATGACGAAAAAGTTTAATTTATGAACCCAAAATGCAATGCATTCTGGCTGAATCTATTGTGATCCACTTCATATATTTAAGTTAAGTACTAGTAATCAAAACGAGAGGGACGCTTTCTAAAATAATTTCGTGCTGCTCTAATAATTAGTTAACATTCATATTCCCTTTCGAAAACAGTAGTCTGCCATAATTTCAAAAAAAAATCATTCTGAATCTCAAACAATTCAATAACGATTTGTTATTCGCACCGATCCTTCACAGTTGACATGATCAGATTGGTCTGGTTGATCAAATACAACGCACTTGAATAAACTGGATTTTCACTAAAAAAGTAAAATGGATTAGCCGGAATTTCAGAGGTTAATCGTAAGTGCTCACACTCTACTTACATTCCGTCACGGAAGTACTCCTTCAACGTCGTTGAAAACCGCTTAGAATACTTAACAAACTCTCGCTTTCTTTGCTCGAGCAAAGCTCTTGCATTTGGATTTAAAACGAGAGCAGAAACACCCGCGACAGCTATTTAAAAACAAGTTCAAACAGTTCCAATTCCTTTCGTCGAACATATATATTACTCGAAGCAGAAGCACTTACCATCTAACACCTTCTTTATGGTACTTGCTATCTCTCTGAAACAAAAAATTGATTAGTCAGACGACTTAAAATTCTGCTCCCCCAGTTTACTGAGTCATATCGCATACTTGATGGTTTCCAGGAAAGTTTTCCTATCCACAATTTCGTCTGGAATGCGACTGAGAATGCGCTTCAATTGAGCCGACTTTTTGCTCAACTCTCGGAATGATTCTTCACTTCTTGAAGTTCGATATTCGGATGCTGAACAGAAAAGCAAAAGTTAATTATTGCTCATTACTCTTATTATCGCTAGTTACATAGGAGGGCAAGCTCCATTCATATTACATGTAGATGTGCGAATTTTCGAATTTTAACTTACTTTCCACTTCATCCGTTGACCCTTGAAGTCGCAGCAGAGCTTCATCCAAGCTGACATTTAATTCGGATTTCTTTACAATGGCCATTGCAAGTTCCAACGCAATTCCGGGATTAGACGATTCTGCAGCCTGTAGGGCACTTCGTACTGCTTGAGCAGTTGGATCGGATTTGCTCATCTAAAATAATAATTCAAGGACAATTGAATATTACTAACACCGTTCCATTTGTTTGACATTTCATCTAGCATGCTAATGTTAGTAGCCGCACGTTGCAAATGTTAACTTTATTTAACGGTTCTCAAATCATTCGATAACTTTAACTTCGTCTAACTCGACTAGACCATGTTGTCAATTAGTGCAATAGGCTCATCTAGTTGACCTCATTTCGTACCTGAGTCAAAACAGGGCGGAGGAGCAAAGGGAAGACCAGCGGGACTAGCGGAATGTTATTGTCTCCCATGGTCATCCTGTCGTCGGAAGGATCAATCACAGCACTTAATTCACACACTTCCAAATTCACTTAAATCACAAGAATACAAAATAAGCTTAAACTACAGCCCGGAAGGATTTGTTAAAATTAAATCAAACTCAACCAATATTGTGAAATGTGGGATTGAGGGGAGATCACACACGTAAGTAACGTTGCGTAGATCGAGGGACGTACGAACGTCATATGGGAATGCGAATGCACTATGGGCTCAGCCCAGGCTTAAGCCAAGTCAAGCGGAGCCTTGCCTTTCAATGTAAAACTGCGTGCTTCGCACACGGCACGGCATTACAGTTTGTAGACAAATCAAGGTGTTTCTCGTGATTAATAATAGTTATTAATTAATTATCAATTGATTACGTTTATTTTACGTGCTTAGTATTTTTTGATAGCTACATGCAATTCCAGCCCAGGAGACGTTTGAATTGAACTCTGCTTTAATTTGATTTTAGTGCTAGACCGCATAGTTTTTGAAATTTTTGCATCTTGAGATTTTGACAGTGCACTAATTAAAAGGAAGTTGAGTTCGCAACTATAGTTTCGATTCCTTTGGAATTAAACTCTGAGTGCATAATGTTAGCGCGTTAAAATTCAGAATTTTATGTTGGTCATATTATTTTATGTAATCGCCGCCATTCGATTTTCCTTAATACTACCTATTTATCAATACTATGCTGCAAGTTCAAGTAGTGTTGATGAGGATTACGGGAGTACTTTAGGAGTATCTTTATTTTCAAAACACATCAAATCTTGATCTTCAACGTTTAAAATTCCCAAGAGTCCAGCCATTTTAATCCATGCATTGAACTGTTGCTGGCTTCTGTCGAGAGTGGACCTGATGCCCCATAAGCCAGTGGAGAAAATAAATAGAAACTGAAAGGAGATCAACACCAACAGTTATTGAATGAATGCTTCGATTTTTGATTGGTTCGTACATATCGGACTATACCTGTACACAATTCCTGCCAAAAATGCCCCTTGCATTGCATTAAATGATAGCTTCGATGGCATATAATGGGACAAATGGATTGAAATTGTTCTAAGTAAGTAGTCAATAATGACGCCAGACAACATAGATGAAAATAGGAGAGCTGGGAAATAATGGTGGAAATATAAAACACGTCCCATCGTATAAAATGGAAAGTAATGGAATCCCCATCCAATGGCAAGCCATCCGCAAGTCCATACTATTTTGCCTCGGCGCTCTAATAAAAACAATGTTAGTTCGTAGAAAATTCGCTTGACTTTATGTAAATATAAACTTGCATGTGTCGAATTTATCAATCCATATTAATTTATTTACCTTGAATTTCCGGACTCTCAGAAATGCCTCGTTGTTCTCTCCAAAGGTGAAATGAGTAGACTAATCCAAACACTAACAATAGTATTAAATTCATCCACCATATTATCGGATTTCCTAAGAGGTACACTCTGTAATTGCTTCCAGAAAAGTACTGGCCCTAAATGACATAGAGTGGTATTAACAAAAACAAAACACATTATACTGTTTTAAAATTAAAGTTACCCTATAATTAATGGGCCATTGCCAAGGCCTAGAAGTGACTTCACCTTCCTTTGGTTTCAAACCAGCATTTCCTTCAAACATGATTGTATGAGACTCGAAGAATTTCTCTAGGAAAGTTGGAGCGTGCACTTGGAAACTGACATTTGGCACTGGAATTTTAATAGAAAAACAGTTGAAAATTTAGACTTCCAATACAAATTAGAATGACAAAACCGTACATCTCGGGAAATGATTTTCCTCCACATTCCAGTATGTATTCTTCCTAATGTCTCGATGGTTTATATTGCAGGCTACTTCCATTTGTTCATACGCCCATTTTGGCAGTTGCTTTCCAGTTCCACTTAGCACGCAATTCTGAAGTTGATGATAAAGTCGGATTCGACTACTCACGACTCCAATAAAATCTCCAGGTTTTCCACCCACCACTTCAATCCGCCAAATATCATTTGCGTCTCCGGTCCCATTCTTTAAATATTAAATAAAATATGCTTTTGAATTTGTTCAAATTAGGTAATTAACTAGGGTTGGTTGGATAGCTCATTCACCTCTCCGTAGGCAGTTGTCTGAAACATCTTTTTGCTGACGGGGGCTGGAACTCTGTGTGCATGTAGATTTCTTCTTGTGATAATGTGTTCTAAGCGAATCAAGTCTCCACTGCGAACCAGCTCAATCGGAGCACCTACATCATCCAACTTTGGAGCTTCTTCATTAAATTTCTTGATAACCCATTTATTATTTTCGTCCTTGTGTGCGTAAGTGGTTATCTGTTTAAATTCAAAGTGCAAAGTGCCAGTTACATTTGGAAATAATTTACTACGGTTTCTGTAATTATGATCTAATTTACTTGTTGCTGCCTAGCCCCAACTCCTTCTGGGTACAAATGCCAATGAGAATGTAAATAACCCCCTCCGGTGCGTTGACTTTTGATTGTGACATGAGCTCCATACGCTACTTCTCGTGGCATACTCGCATTATACAATGGGTTTCCGATCAATTGGGATTGAAACCCTGAGCTGTAAAACCCATCGCCGTTGCCACTATAATAAATATTAAACACTTTTCAGAATTCAGTACATCTGTTTACCTTGCTTTAATACTAAATGTTTTGCTACTTACCTCCGATTTAAGACAGCGAGGTGAATGTAGAAAAATGACACGTATAAAATGGTAGGAAGTAGGATAAGGCAAATGGCTCTTGCTAGGAAATGCTTGATTGTGTAAGTCTAAAAATAAAGTGCTGGACTTAGTGAAGTCAATCACTGGCTGCAAATTAAATTCTGTTGTTGGACACTTACAATTGGACGGGATATGTCCCCAAGAACTTCCCATAGATCAACAATAGTTCTCAGACAGATGAATAAAACCGTAAACAGTCCCACGAATTTAACACTGATAGCACAAGTAATGAATACCCCTGAAGTCAAACAATTTTCAAATAGATGGTGAATTTTAGCTCGTGATTTCTTGCAAAAATACATATTACGGACTAATTTCGAACGCAACGCCATTCATGTCGTATGTTAATTAATGTTATTTTGCAATCATTTTTGTCTCACCTGTTGAGCTCAACCATGTCCACCAAATAATTGAAAATGGCCTGTAGAAGAATTGGAAGTCATTAATGCATGTTCATCAAATGAATGTTGCAGAACTGCGACTAAAAGGGTTACCAACCTGTCACGATAAGAGTGGAATTTGAAGGACGAATAAACGGATCCACTTATAAAAAATAAAAGAATCGGATCCAGGAGAATGTACTGGGTCAGAGTAAGGAGTCCAACATCAAACAGAATGAATGATGCTGCCAACACAGCTGCGGATGTTGACTCTGTCATTTCCCAAACCGTTAAATAGGATAAAGGCACCAAAAGAGATCCCAATGTTGTGCAGCACTAAATTTAAAAAAAGTTAACTATCTAATAATTTGCCATTCAGGGCTGCTTCCATTATAATAGAATTAAGTTACTATTTAAGCACATAGTTTGAATTACCAGTCGCATTCCTAAGTATTCAGTTTCATTGTACTTCTGGCCCGGAGATTCAAATGGAAATTTCCCATCATAACCAGTGATGAATCCGAACAAGCCAACCATCATCTTAAAATTCAAATACAGCATTGATTAAATTGGTGACATTTTTTAGGATCTAGAGGAATGCATGACTGACCTTCCCTAAAGGCGGATGAACGTCAAAGAAAAACGTCCGATTAATGTACCAGCTGCCCATTTTTCCAAAGTGTGTTTCATCCCAACAGACATGGTCAGGCTCCTCAACTTTATGAAACCTCGTTAGCACCCCCAAAGTAAGCACGATTATAAATATCACCCAAGACCAGTCAGACTCTCGACCCTCTTTTTGTTTAGCTGCATTGTTCAGTCCTTTATCAGTTCCATTTTTGGACGGTTTAGTTTTTAGAGATTCAAGTGTTGGGACATTTTTGTTGTATTCCTCGGACGTAATTAGTGTCCCCGATTTGGAATAGCTCTTAAATTCATTTTGAGCAGGTATCGTTGATTCGGTTGTTGTTTTATTATTGCACCAAGTACGCGCCCTTAAAGTAGTTTCTGTTTCTTCTTGAAACGCACCTTTATTTGTGTTTGGTGAAGTGCTGTTGGTTTTCTTGTCCTTGCTTTTTGATTTCTTGTCCCTGAAATTAGTTCACACATTGAAATCAATTCATTTCAACACGCGCGGCGCAAGGCATTATTGTACAAACATTATTTTTCTCACTAAATTGTCAATCCTAATTTCAGAAATTAGTCACCCTAAATTGTGACTCCAATATTAATTACATCGAAAATTTACTTACATATTTGAAGTTGACAAAGAGTTGACTCGGAATGAAATGAAATCAATTTTTGTGGATATATTATGTCAACTCATTTGCATTCGGATGCCGGTCTTGTGAAACAAATTTGTGACCTGAGATTTATTCGTAAAATCCTATAATTGCAACATGGATTTTTAAACTCGAATACTCCACATATTTTGTACACACGGTGCAGTGAGAGAAGGCAAGTATTGTTGAGTTCCCCGTGCTGAATTAGACAGGTGCATGACCTGCCTTCTCATCTTATAGCCTTTCTTTATACTTCACGAGGCACTTCTACTTTTTTTCGCCTGCAGCCACTGCCTGTATATTGGGGTTGGAGTCCGAAAAGGCACCGGTTTCATCACAACGCAACAAATAAATTCCTTGTCCTTTCAACCGAATGCCAATGTGGTATTGGTTGCAGCAGCGCAGCGGACAAAAATTTCAACTTTACACAAAACCAGAATATTTATTTTTAGATTTTCGTGTTCCGTGAGCCCCTCTTGCTCATCAAAACCCATTGAAATGAGGGGAAGCGCTTGGAAAACCCATTTTGTCATGACCATTGTAATCTGCATTTTATTCGCTGCATTTGCATGTGGAGCTTACTAGATTTGTCTGAAGAATTGCAGTCAATGCAAACGCATGTACGGTGATTATTGTGATTTGTTTTTTATAAATTAAGTTGGTTTAATTTTATATAAGTAAGGGCACATATATGTACATTTAAGAGCTATTCAATCTGGTATTCACAGGAAACGATTTTTTGTCCATGCTTTGGAACCCTGTGCCTTGCAGTGAGAATACGCCAATAATGTTCAGCTCAAAACTTGTGATTGATTGCAGTTGCAGGGTAAATGTATCCAGCAAAAACTCATGTTTGCAAGAACTTGACATTTCATTTAACTTTATGGCTCAATTATCATTATATTGAAAAATGAGAAAAATCATTATCATTTAATTTAACGCGTATTCTGGCATGTATCTAAATCGCAGTAATAGAATTGTAATTAAAACCCGAATAGAAGGATTTTGTTCTGTAAAGAAAACATACCACCATTAAAAGCGAAATAGTGTTCCTTTTTATCATTTGTTTGCATTGCAACATTGCGGGGAAGAGTGTGATGCAAAAGCCGCAGGCAAATTACAAATCAATGAAGGACGCCCAGTTCAACTGACTTGTTCTTATTTTATTGGATGCTACTAATGCTGCATTAAAAGTAGTTTAACGTTGCGTTGTTGCAAGGCTCGGGCTCGAGTAGTTTTACGTCTTACTCTATATGTATAACAAACGGTAATGCCATAACTGGAGAGAAAAAGCACTTGAACTTGACTTTCATGTTCAGGGCCACTCATTCAGTTTACAAAAGATTTTGGACTCGGAAACTACTGCTCTCTACTTTTGAATTGGGTGAATTCCTGAATTACTTCTAACACTCAAGCTTTGATTTTCGCAGGCATAAAAATGGAAAAGCCAGTTCTGTATACTTATTTTCGAAGCTCCTGCTCGTGGAGGGTTCGAATTGGTAAGTCGTTCAATTGTAAATTTAAAATTTAATAACACGAGTACTCCGACAAGGATGAGTGCAAACAACGGTATATTTTTGTTACATTTATAGCGTTGGCTCACAAGGGAATTGAATACGAGTCAAAATTTGTCAACCTCTTAAAGCTGGACCAAGTAATTAAACACTACTGACTTATTTCTCAAAACAAAACTAAGTGAAGAATAATGAAATTATTTTACACGCACATCTCCTTGTGTGAATAGGTTAGCCCGGAGCAATTATCATTGAATCCAATGGGACAAATTCCGGTTCTTGCGATAAGCGGCCATGTTTTGGCACAATCGGTAAGGCTCAGATGCTATGCTAATATTTTCTTATCTAAATTCCCTGCAATTTTTACAGATCCCAATAATGGAATTTCTTGAAGAAGTGTACTCGGCGAACCCTTTGTTGCCAGAAGACAAGTTTGCTCGTGCCAAGGTACATTATATGATTGAGTATATCTATTGGAGTTTGTTAATCTTAACTTCTTTGTTTCGGCCAGGTTAGAGAAATTTGCGAAATCATTGGCTCTGGAATCCAACCTATCCAGAACAGAGCAACAATGCTAGCTGTAAGTGATGTAGAATCAAAGAGAGCAGAATGGGCTAATTGCTGGATTACAAAAGGGTTTGAAGGTACGTACCCGATGCAGAACAGTAAATAATTTATTGCAATTTCTATTTTAAACTGTAATGACTTTAACTGTATAACAAAATTTTGTTGTAGCTTTGGAAAAAGTTGTTGCACAAACCAGTGGTGTTTATTGCTTCGGAGACCAAATTACACTAGCTGATTGTTGCTTGGTTCCTCAAGTATATAACGCTCTCAGGTACTCAAATTTAGAATTTCATGATTGATGCTAGATGCTATAACTAACTGAAATTGGTTTATGTTAGGTTTAATGTGGATATGACTAAATTTCCAACAATTTCAAGACTGAACGCAACCCTTGAGAAACTAGAAGCCTTCAAAGAAGCTCATGCCCTCGTGCAACCCGATTGTCCGGACGAACTTCGTAAATGATCTGTGCGATCAATTTTTAACCTAAAAACCTTTGCCCACTTTTATAAATTTTAAAAATTAGTTTTCGAACACTTCTCAAGGCACAGTAATGCTAATTGTTCTAGATATATGTAATACAATTTGGACTTGAATTCATAAAAATCCTTAGACGGGCCTCCAGAGTAAAGTCTCAAAAACTGTTTCAACTACAAATTAAGCAAAATTTTAAATAAATTGGATGACAGAATTGCAAACACTAGTATCAATCTAATAGTTTAAAAGAAGGTAGTACTTCAACAGTGAGTTTGCTTATCAGAAGTCCTTCGCAAACAAAAACATTTAATAATAAATCAAAAACCAGTTTAACAAATTGTCTTGTCAATGAAATGAGTAGTTATTTAAATTTAGAGTTGCCAGATGTTAGCTTGACAGTTAGGCAAATTTTCCTTAAGGAGTTTTTTTACTTCACTCTCCGTTGCACCATAGAAATTTTCTGCCCTAAGAGAAAGCTTCTGAAGAAATGGAAATTCAGCTCGCACAAACGCCTGCATAGTTTCAATTGATATCTGAACGCAAACAAAATTGTTCAAATTTACTAACCGAGAAAACGAATCTGATAAGGTGCATTGCAAACCTCTGTCATTTGGCCATGGAGCTCCAATGATTTAAGGGACTTGCAGTATATAAATCCAAGAATTATAGACGCTTCAGTAAGCTCTTTGGATGCGATTTTTACTCCAGCAAGTCCTTAAATAGAAAACAATTTAATTGCCGCTTATCAAAGAACACCATAGTAATTTTTATATCTTACTTGGAAGATCCGAAATTGACGGGTGTTTTTGATGGCTTTTCATGTTAAAGTCTGTTTCTTTTGCTGCTTTAACCAACTCCGCCAATTTGTTTTTTTTGTTTCCAAAGTTGGAGGTACCAGTAATTGAGTAGTCCCGAATTGATGAGACAATACGAAGTTCTTCCAGCGTCTTAATGTTTGCACAAACCGTTCTAAAGAGCCTATTGGTCATTGAATGAAATTCCAAAGTCTTCAGGCAAGGAAACATCTCCGAGGTGAAGCCATTCCATCCCACCATATGTGGAAATCTTGTAACCCGGAGTACAGTAATCCGAGTGGTTGTTAAATCAGAAGGGAACAGAAGTCGCAACCTAGGACTATCGACGCGGATTTCTTGCAGGATGGGAGCTCTCGAAAGTTGTGGGAAAGGGAAAGGAGTCCCAAATAATGAAATTTGTTTCAATTTCTTCATCAGTGGGAATTCTGGATAATTTTGCAGAGCGGGTCCAATCTCTAATTTTGTCAACGTTGAACTCCAAGTTTCAAGATGATCTAGAAGAAATTTGCTTATTACGTGGTCCTGTACTGATACTTTCTCTAATAGCGGTGAAGCCACGAGAATAGATATTAACGCTTGTCTTTCGAGTTGAGTTTGTGGCACTCGGATGGCTCGATAAGAAACTTCTTTTAATTTTGGAAACGGCAAAATCGAATTATCAAATTTCAACTCTTGTGGCATATTCCAAAAAAATCCGTTTCTCCCAGGAAACACGATAATCAAGCGCTCCAATGTGTGGCGATGTAAAGTCAGGAACGGCAATATTAGGTCTTTAACACCAAATGCGTGTAGACAAACTTCTCGAAGAAAGTCTGAGCAAGGAAGTCTTCCAAATCTTGATAGCATTTCTTGCTCAGCGGTAAATAAGTTCATACGATAGTTCCCAAATCCGTGAAGAGACTCGAAATGAGTAAACCGTGTTACAGCTGCTTCGCTCGTGAGCTTGATTTGAGCGCACTTTTTTAGCGATGATATTGAGACATCTCGCCATTGTCGGCATACAGAACGGCAATTTTTCAAATCATTCAAGTTCAGATGACTAAATACTTCTTGCAGAACCTGAAAAAATATGCAAATTAAACAGATGCAAATAATTTTTAACTTCTGCATGAATAAGTTCTCAGGCAAATGACAAACCGAATATCTCCTTCAACAACTAGACACTTTCTATATGACAAAAGAGGGAAATTACCCTGAAGAAAACAAGCACTTTTCACTTGGAAGACCTGATTTAAGCAATTTTTTTCTTTTATGCATGAATTCGCAATAGAAGTTAACAGAGAGCATTATTGGATGTAAAGGTACCAGGCAATTTTGAAGAGGATCCTGACACAACACCAGTGGAAATTCCTCCGAATAGTCGTCATCTGAATCTCTCGTCTGAGTTGCTTTAGTTGCAGTTTGACAGATTTGTGTGTTAGTCTCCACTGAAGGCATTCCGCAAAGGTCACAAAAGGTCAACTGCGGTTCTAAAATACACCAGTGGAAGTCACGTTCCAGAAGTCAGAAGTCGACGAACAGTACTGCACTGTTGCACGGGTGAAACCTGAATGAAACTGGTCGAGAAATTGGCGTTCTGTGTCTGAATCGTGCGCCGCCTTTGTTCTCCACGCATGCCTACAAAGTCATAGCCCAGCAGGTCAAAATGCCCCATTTCGCTGGGTGTTTTGATTGAGGTTAATTTTGTACAACAAATTCTAAATTTTTAGCTTGAAGACTGACGTTTATTGTTTGTCAGATTCGTTTCCATTTTTATTATACAGGGAAAGCTAGCATGAAGCAATTTGCATGGAAGTTATGCAACTCTAGTAACTTTTAAACTTTGAAAACAAAAATATATAACGATTGAATACTTTTTGTAACAGTATACTTGTGTCGACCATCAATCGTTAACTGTAACGGCAGTGCAGTGCACAGAAATAAAGTGAATTCTCTCTTGCATTTGTAATATGCTTGATATTATTTGCCAAGGTTTTATGATACATTGCATTTTAATTTCAAATATTACACATTCTTTTGCAACCTTGCAATTTCTGTGAATGTAATACGAATGGTCGAATTGGTAAAAATTTACAATTTTAACTGAAGAGTGAGTTCTAGATTCCAGAAAGCGATGATTCGAGGTGAGAGATTCTTCAGTCGCGTTGGTAATGATTTAAGTGCTCCGGTCGAATTCAAGAAAATGTTGAAATGTACACCGCTGGCAATATCCAGATCCGATAAATCGCACCGAGCGATGCCTGCCCGCATTATTTTATTTTATTTGGTAATACGCTAAAATATTACAAATGAGCAAACCGGCGCGGCGAACAGCATATGAAAACTCGTATGAAACATTGAAATTGTTCATGAACACAAAAAAGCGACAAGGCGCGAGAATTATGTTATCAAAACGAAATCTGTATTCAACCGTCGAACCGTCTCAGTTGCTGCCTGCACGCAGTCTGAATTGAGCCCGAGCCGAACAAAAACCGTTCACAACCAAACCAAATGTTGCGAATCTGGAATTGAACTGTCCATGCCTCGCAGTTGAAACGTGCAGTTTAATTTTATAGTGAGTTGACCAGTGCCAGGACTTAACTTGGTAATTTTTATTGTAAAATTTATCTAGTTCGTATTTTGGAATTATGTTTCTGAGGGTCACGGTAAACTAAGCTAGTTCAGTTCTATTCAAACATTGACAGCACAAAGGCTGCAGTTGGAATTTGCATTCCGACGTTTCCGGCCTCGCCGGAATCCAAGGAAAGCTTCTAATTTTGAAATTTTCAGGTCGTCATAATGTCGGGCCCAGACAAGCTATCGGAACAACGAGATGACGAAGTGACTGAAGACATTGTAGATCTGTTTTGGCTGATCAAGGATGGCCAAGGAATTTCGTGTGCTTTTACGTTATTTCCCCCTGAAGCAAACAAATCCAGTCGTTTGATTGCAACAATTGAGGTAAATAAGAATGCTTTGCTGAAATCAATTGCGGCAGAAAGTAGATGAGACATGCATTAGGGACAGAGCTGAATGAAGGTGAATGTAATAGTAATGAGTATTGACGTAACAATAATTTATTTGTCAGGGTGAGGGTGGAGTTCTAGACGAGTTGGACCCATTTAATATTCCATTAATAGACGAAGGGTTTCTTGAATACACTGGGTGCAGCCGTTCGGAGATTCCTGCAGACTATTTCAGTTCTAAATTTATTAGTGACTCAGTTGCGGCTGATCGAATTCAGGATTTGAACAAATACTGGTGAGTAGCTCAAGATATGATACAAGGCAAACATACCTTAATAATTGTAATTGTAATCTTATAGGGCAGCGGGAAGTGACTCAAGATTCGAAGGCCTTGATGCAAATCAAATACTTAAAAGAGTACAAAGTTGGGCGGATTTAACCAAGGAACAGGTGACCAGCAACAAACAAGTTAGTCGTTCACAATCAAAAACCCTCCTATCCGTCGGCGCGAAAACTCCCCCTGCTCCGTTGGTCACTCCTACTGGCACTGTGGAGTCGGAAGCTGTTTCAGACGATGCGGACTTGGGCAGTATTCAACAAAGCCCTGCACCTCAATTGCTTCAGCAGAAGAATGTTCCCAATAATTCCAAACATCAAACAAGTATGAAAGGCAATCTAATGACTTGACTTGTTGACTTACTAACTTGACCCAAACTCCAGCTAAAATAATTGCTCTTTGTAAACAAATTTGAAATTCACACTAATTAACAGTCAATGTCTACTTTTTACAGCGAGCAGAGGTTGGATAAGTTCTACATCCACGTCTGTAAGGCGTGAAAGGCTTGCGCCATTGAGCCCTATGGATGATCTGACAGAATCTGACTTTGAGAGCTGTGCATCTAATGCTGCTTCGCCAAGAGCTAAACCAAAAAGGTACGATAATATGCTAATTATGTTAGCTTTGCAATGCCAACATTGTGAACAATATTTTTACAGTATTGTTTTCCTTCAATTCTACAGAACGTTCCAAAAATACTCATTTGGAGAAGACAAGAAAATATTAGAAATTATGGCGAAAAATTGTTGGTACACTGATTACAAGGGCAGAGCCATGTGGAAGATTATAGAGGATGAGTTTGCCGAAGTAAGTTCATGTGGGTTTAGCTTAAACATTTCCAAATATTTGGATTGAGTTCACTGCTGCTTTACGCAGAATAGCAGCCTGATTCTCTGATCTCTTTATGTTTTAGGCGTTTCCTCATAGTCGTGTGCGACGTACTTGGCAAGGTCTCAGAGAGCATTATATAACTGTGATGGCGGAAAAATTGTCTGGCAAAACTAATACTTATGGACTTCCACCGGAGCAGCTAAAGCTCTTTCGAAATGGAATTGCAATGAAGGGAAAAAAGTTTGAGCACTGATTAGCTGTTGTGAATAATAATAATTCGTTTATTGAGTTTCATGATAGAAACAACAACTGTTTCTCCAGCTGTTCTGCTTTTAAAGTCCCGTCAATTGCTTCACAATTAGGGTTGAATACGGAATATGCACTAGGTTCCCCTGGCTTGCGTGGAGTCTTTTTTAAATTTCTCCAAATCAGTACAAACGAGGATACAATGAAATAAATAGCACCGAACCCCAATTGAACAAATCCCATGAATAGTAAGAACCAAAGTATAACTTGCAATCCCAATTTTACATAACAAAGAGCAGGATAACCCGAGTCATTTTCACTGTCCTGGCTGGTGCTGCTAATTGCGTCTTCGCCATCTTCTCCAATGCTTACATTTTCATTGTTTGTGGTTGGAAGGAGAGCTTCAGTGATTGAGTTCTCCATGGAAGACCATAAATTTTTAACTTTGTTTTTCACTTCAGTCTTGTACTTATCAATCTTCTTTCGTTTTCTGAATTTCTCCAACTCCGCTTCCATTATTGTGATCCAAGTTTGTGGAATCAATTAAGCATTGCTGCGCTGAACCAACCCTGTTGTAAATGCCCCGATGTCCCCCTAGAATTCAAATACACTATTAATAATACAGGTAACAGCTTAGCAAAATTTTAGCAAAACCAGTTAATTAGAACTGTGATTTGTAAAGTTAACAACTTGTGAGTACTGTGCAAAATAGCGCAATTACACGATGAATTGGTAGACAGATTGAAATACAATTTTGACAATTCTCATGAAACTGGGTTACAATTGTAAATTTGAACCAACGCAACGGTAAAACCTACCTTGACCTAAACTAACCATAAGTCACGGATACTTGATTAATTGACAAGTAGTTTAATTCAAAAGTCCAGAAGAAAAAGTATGGAAGAACTCAAGTTTCCCGCAATTTAATCGAGCAATGGAAAAATATTGCAGCAAGGTTTAATATTGCTGGCGGACCCTTGGTCTTGCAATTTTTTGCAGTTGGACAATTTAAAGTGAATTGTTGGATAATTCAATGGAATGGTGGTGTTTTATCGTTTAAAGCCAATTATTAATTAATTAGATGCCTAGTCATGAATTGTAGATTATGGTTATCTGATCAGTGATCAGATATCAGATAAGTATATTAATACCGAGGCTGCACTTCAACGTGAGCCTAATTACCATCGAATCCAATACCTGACTTTGGTTTGGCATTTTTGCAAATTCATGTTCCAATTATCAAATTATCGAATAGCATTCCCGCAAATTCATTTTTGCCTATAAAATATATTGTTTGTGCTTATGTTGACTAATACTTGCGTAATCACGACCATCCATCCACGACTCGATTGATTTTCAACTTCTTTGCCATCATCGTCGCGTCCCCAGCCAAGAATCCACCTCCACCATTGATATTTTTTTGTTAACGATGTATGTAGATGCAAGTAATAATTGGATCTTGGATCCGACTCATCCACTCCCACTAATCGCCACAAATGAAATCAGACACCCAATACATCTAAATTAGGCGGAATCCTACTACTACTTTAATGAGTGACTCCCCAGCTTATCAATTCGAAGATGATCTTTAGTTTTAAACATTGAAAATATAGATTATATCTTTTTGTAACTATACTGTGTCGACCATCGGCAACCGTTAACTGTAACGGCAGTGCACTGCATAAAGTGATTCTCTCTAATAATTACAACAATTCTCTTTAATTTTTTCTTGCCCATCTCGTGAATCATTACTGGAATTGGAACACAATCGAGCGGATCATTTTTTTTATGCCTTACGTTACACACTACACACAAAAAATGCAAATACTCCTACCGGCCTCAACACGGGCAAATAGGTCTGACGGGGACGGGAGTGCTTGGATGGCATTGCGGGAAAATTCCTATTTGGAAAATCCGGCTTGGCTTTTTTAGACCCTGTGGAGTTTTCAAATTTTAATACGGAGTTTTGACCAGAAGCCGCACTTTTTTGCACAGGTCACTGCTTCTTGCAGACTAAGGTAAGTCTATTCTACTGCAATGTTATCAAATCGAATCGCTCTTGCCAATTACTATTGCAAATTTTGACGATTGAATCCCAAGGACACGTACCTGCGCAGTCCGCATCCACCTCATACTATACACATAAATACGTGTCATAATTTTTAAGGTGTGACTCATCCTAATCCTAGGATGGATTTGTTAGCTAGATTCCCATTAAATGTGATTAGGAACAAGTTTAAGAGATGAAGGATTTCATATCAAATATAATGGGCTGAATTATGCAGTTGAAAGGGCGGAACTTCCTGGGAAATCATTTCTACACGAACTGGGTTTTATTGAATAGAAAGACGATGAAAAGTACCGTTGCGTTGCCATACAGTCCGATCACTTAGGTTGAATATTATTTTTTTAAAGTATCGCATACCGTGATCGTTATGAAAATTAATTGAAATACGTTGTAATCCAAATCGAAACATGAACTTGAATTTAAACTTGTAGACCCCATGCGTAGTACAGTGTTGACAGTGGTGCACTGCGAATTTTTTTTTCATATTAATAATAACAACCTATTATTTCGTAACCTCAACCTCTTTGTGTAAAATATAAATATGGCTTTTCAAAATCAGACTCCTCGCGCTGGATCAGAAATAATGAAGCGTGGATCCGAAATGAGCATGGGTTCCCCACACAAACGTGTTCGAAGCTACGGCAATGATCTTCGCGTGTTGATTCCATCAAGGGCTGCTGGTTCTGTGATTGGAAAAGGTGGAAGCAACATTACTCGTCTCCGGCAAGAGAACAAGGGGACAACCATTAGGTAAACAATGTATAAATGTTGTGAGGTAGTATTGTATGCAAAGTAAATACAGTTTTTCTATTCTTTAATATCACATTTATTGTGATTTTGAAGGTGACGAGACTATTAAACTTAGCAAGTGGATTGATTTGTCCAATTAATAACAATATTCTGTTTAATTTTTAGCGTTCCCGACTGTCCGGGGCCTGAGCGTATAATCACACTTTCAGCTGAGAGTCAAGATACAACTCTGAGTGTTTTGCAACAAATTGTGCCTCTCATTGAGGAGTCTCCCGAGGGAAGGGGTGGAGGCTCTGGAGACATGCCCGAATCAACTGAGCTCCGTTTCTTGTTTCACCACACTCAAGTTGGCTGTATTATTGGGAAGGCAGGGTCAAAAGTCAAGGAACTGAGGGAAACAACAAGTACAAAGATCAAGGTGTACGAAAACTGCTGCCCCAAAAGTACAGATAGAGTTGTTGCAATTACTGGCTCTATTGACAACGTCTTGAATTGCATTCGTCAGATTATTGAGCTCATCAACGATAATCCCATTAAAGGGCAGAGTGAATACTATGATCCTCATAATTTTGATGACGTTTATGCTGGGGCGTATGGCGGTTATGGAGGAGCTAGTGGGGGTGGTGGTGGAATGGGTGGATTTGGTGGAGACAGAAGACCACCAAGAGGCGGGGGAGGTGGACGCGGAGGAACAATGAGAGGGGGCGGAGGAATGCATGGCGGAAGAGGGGGAGGCGGGTTCAGGGACGCCGGTTTCCGAGATGGTGGTGGTGGCGGCGGTGGTGGATTCCGTCACGACAGAGATGGCGGATATGGTGGCGGTGGTGGCGGTGGACCAGGGGGAGGCTTCGGAAGAGGCAGCAATGGTGGGCGCCAGTATGAAATGGATGAAGAGAAAGAGACCACACAAGTGACCATTCCGAAAGAGTATGCGGGTGCCATCATCGGCAAAGGAGGGGCCAGAATTCATAGAATTCGTGCCGAGTCTGGAGCTACTATTAACAGTACTGATATTTCTATTTTTAATTGCCAGTTTAAGATTTACTTGTAAACAAGTTTGGTATTTGTTGGACCTTTTTTCTCTGTTGTGTGTATCGTACATTGACAGTAGTAATTTCAATTGGCGTTCATTTTCTATTTTCCAAGCTTGATCAATTTAATGTGACTTTAATTTCAGTTGCGGAAGCCGAGGACGGAGCCGCGGATCGAATTATTACCATCATTGGTAAGGGTTCCATAAAATATTCCATCAATAACCTTCCCTTCCAGTGTTTCCTAGTTTAAAATTATGTTTGACAATTTATGTTTACAGGTGGTAGTGGGCAGATTCGAATGGCCCAATATTTGTTGCAACAGAGCGTGAAGGACCACGGAGACCGAAAATATTGAAAATCTTGATCTCTTGTGTCATCTCACGGCCGAAGCTGTCCAACCGTCAACCTGGATAGTACGGACTAATCTCTTTTGTAAGCAGAGAGTTGTAAATAAGTAGCTAGCCCTGAGAGTTTTTGATGTTTTTGTTTTATTATGTTACTATTCTCTTCGTATCTGAATGATATAAAGCAATGTAATGTACTGTCCCGATGTGCCCGTATGCCCACGACCTTCTTTCCGTTAGAACCTGCGCTAGGGTACCCTGGAAATCTGCATTCGAACGGTTTACTCTATTTCAAAGATATAAAAGGCTAGATAGATCTGTTGACTTTGTGGAACTTTCAATAGCTTACCTTGGCCCAGGACTATGAAAACCTGACCTGTGGATTCAGGTATATTTTGGTTACTTAAAGCCCATGTTTTTCATTTTCATATTCTTTGAAAAATGAGTGTTACCAAGTTTTAGTGTTGATCCAATCTGGATTTAGATTAATCCTATACCACATAGGGTAGGCTAGAATCTCTAAATGTCAGTCTAAAATTTCATTTTGATGTCATTTCAGAGTTTCAATGTACTATGTGGTTTTTAATACTAAAGTAGCCAATTACCAATTTATTAGTCCCTGCTCAATCGGCCTAACACCAGTCGAGTCTTACCAGGTGGCGAGGTGGCGCTTTACGTTCCTAACAATTGAAGCGAAAACCCGAAATATCTTTCCTGACAATTTAAGAAAAGTTGGTCATACAGAACAATACCATTCCATGGTAAGCCACATTCAGAGCTTTGCTATCTAAAAGGCTTGCATAGTAGTTTCCACGACCCTTGTGAACTTTGAGGTGGGATTTATTTATTGCCATTACATACACCAGTGGCGCCATGACCTTTCCTCATTTCATCTTGTATAGGAAAAGTCACGTTGATTCAAAATCACGAAGCCTAAACCCGAGAGTCAGCAAACCTTGTAAAACTTTACTGGGGTTAAAAATTTGAAATCCGCGTTCCCGAGTAGAGTTGTAGTTTTTAGCTAATCATAATTTCTTGCAATATTCATCTAAGCTTGTGAGCCCTGTCAATTGCAAATAAAACTTTAATTTGGTTGTCTGTGTGAATATTGTAGTGCAGATGAAACCCAAATATTTTGTTAATAATACATTCAATTTTCCATTGCTTACTTTTACCGGTAAAAGGTAAAAATATTTCTTAGCCAGCAGTCCCTAAAGTTCACCCCAGTTTGGGGGTTGCTTCGTGGATTCTTTCTTGGTTAGATTGCGTTAACAATTTTATGCCAGCCTCACAACAAAAGGCAAGTTTAATACCTGTAACGGTAGCCACCCTAGATCGTGGTTCAATGTCAAATGCATACAGTTTAATAGTAAACTTAGCCCCAGTAAGCTCGAGAAGTGTGCACCCTGGACCCTGACCCAGCTCAACTTCCGGGATCAGATTCTCACTAGCAGGCCCTATCAGGGAGGAATTTGGAAACTCACGAAACCTCGGGGATCTTTTAAATCCAAACGAACCCTGTCATATTGGAGTCAGCACCCTTTGGGATCTTCCTTGGGAAAACAAAACATACCTGCCCAGTGAATTGACCAACACTTCGGAACCCAGAACCAACGTCACCTCTCACTTTTCTGGAACCAAGCATCCTCCAGTCCGGCATGATACACAATAATATTCTATTTTCTATCTTCTGCTCTTATTAAATTGCCAAATAACATAATTGAACTTTTTCCAACATTCCACCAGAAAATAACAACGTTCACCAACCATGACCATTAGCCCGGCCCGGACCCTGCAGATTTGATGCTTTTGGATAAAGCCTCCTTGTAATTTACCGCCAATTACTCTAAAATAAAAACCCGAAAAATTTCTCTAACAGTGTGATATTGAATGCTTAACTTCTATATTTCATGAGTTAATATATTTGTACATTTTGAATAGGCTGTTATCCTGTACATTTCTCGGCCTTACAAGGTTTGTACAAGCTACCAAATCAGCACTGCGGAAATATTGAAGCAACTTCCGGATTTTGAAAAACAGGAAGAGTCGAGCGTTTCGAATGCTTGAGGGCGGCCTAAGGCACTGACTATTGCCCCATCCCACTTCATCCCATTCTATCTCTACAATGGCAAAATTTGGGTTTGACAATTGAAGCCTGGGCAAAATTATGACGTTCAAGTTAGATTGGCCTGGCTGACTGATTTCTTGGTCTCATTATGGTGATAATCCAAGTAAGTTTGCTGCGTCTTGTTTTTTTTGCGCTTGTGATGACATTATTCTAATTATCATTCAGCTCTGAAACGAAGTTAAATACATATGTCTTACCGAAAGGCAAGTCCGGACATCATCATTAATATTAGACCGTTGAATTTGCAGAGTTTAACAAATTGCGCCTGATGATGTCATATATAATTCTGACCACAATTGTCACAATCAAAGGAATTCCTCAACGGAATAGTGGCCAGGGACCTTCCCATCTCTGGCGCTCCTGGAATATTTTTTTGAGGTCCGGAATACCAATTGTTGACAGTCGCTGCGTTTGTACGATTTTGGCGGAGGTGGGTTAGTGCGGATCATCTTTAAAAACATCCAGTGAAGCGGTTACTCAACCAATCATTGGGTCCACCATAAACACGTACAGACGTCTTGAAGTCAGGAATATCGCATACAAGCCTACTGGGGTCTTGGGGAATTTTTATGTTGAACGATCTGTAATTTACTTCCCTTCCAACACCCCAGTCCCCATAAATGTTGTAATAAACATATCTGGGTGTTATGTTTCAGAATTCAGACGCTTTCTCCATCTAAATACTTGGCATCATAATTAGATTTGAATCAATGATTTGAGCAAAAAAATTGACTAGCAATATTGTAGGTTGATTTTAAAACATTTCACACAAAAGGGCGTTTCAGGCGTAGAATGCGTGGATACCCTTTAAAAATTGTAAAGTGTGCCTGTTTTATTCGAATACTAACAGATACTAAATTAATTTCAAGTCTCATTCTTCGAAAATAGTTTGCTATATTGTATTTTATAAGAAAATGTCAGTAGTTTTTGAGAACTCGTAAAAATATTTAATATAGTTGATTTCTATGATCTAATTAGCTAGATGCATCATTTTAAAAGGCATTTAATTTAAATTTCACCAAATTATTGCAATAAAATCTTCCACGTCAGTTCAAATGGTGCAGTGCAATGAATATTGTTCTGGACGCAAGAAGGATCCAAACCTTTGCGTTGCGTGTAAGGTGTGAGCCCGTGGCAGCATAATCATCGGTACTTTGACATTCCATGCCATCCTTGCAAAGGCACACCTTTACTCCATAACCGGGGTCCTCCATACATGTAGCATTTTGAACGCAGGCAATGGGTTGTGCAAACCAGTCACTTTTCAAATGAAATGGTGATAGGTAGATGAAATCATTTCCAGTTGCATTAAGAAATGCTTCGTCATGATGTCGATGGAAATGAGCATATAAAAAATAAAACTCCGGATTCCATTCGCACACTTCCTGACTCCCACTGGAAACTCCATGAACATGATCCAAGGCATGGTGGTGTCCATGTTCTTTATCGGCATGATCGGCATGGTGTAATTCAATTTCCTGGCCGGGGTTTGGCGTTGCCGCCTTAAGACGACATTCTCCGTCTTGACGAATAAAGCCAGCAAAACAGCGACAAATATTTGTGTCATTGCCGCACTCCAAATTTTGAAATGGGTCACAAATCTTGCTGGCCTTTCCAGTGTAATCTTCAATCCACATTATTATTTCGAATTTAACGAGGATGTGTGTTGTGAATTTGGAACTGAAATTTTCATGAATTGCACATTTTTGTCCAAATGTAAGCCATTTTAATTCTTTTGCATTCTGGAGAGTTGAACGGACAAGAGAATGGGCATGTTGTAAACTATTTTTTCCCTTTCGTGGATTGCAAATTGACAGGGTTGCCTCCTTGTGAGTATAACAATCGCATTTCGATGTTCCACCGCATTTTAATGTGAAGTTTAAGAGGCAAGAGCGGGGATCAACAATGACTGGTTGAGCTTGAGATTGTGTATTAGTTTTGTACTTTGAAAGCCGATTTGGTATTAAATTATCCTCGCATTGATGATCGACTAAGGCTCCTTCAACCAGCTGACATGTCCCATCTATGAAAACTGCCCCCAGGTCACATTCACACTTCCTTCTAGTTCTACTGCAACATTGATAAACGAATTCTGAACACAGTTTAGTTTTTGTTGCCTGAAAATCCGGGCTTTTGAATTTGTCAATGGTTGCTTCCAGATTCCTTTCCAACCAAAAATCAGTCCAGACTTCACGCTGAAGTTTTGGATCGCATGGGCTTCCAAATGGAGCCCATCCGCTCTGTATGTATGAAATAGTTTGAGCATCCAGTGAATTATTGCACTTGGACACTTTTGAAGTATTATTGCACGGGCGATTACTCATGTTATCTTGAAACACAAAATCATTCTCATTCCCAGTTTCATTTCCGTTGACATTAGATGAGCTTGTGTGCCCTGATTGATGTCCATTGGCAGTCCATATCAGTATCGAGAATATTGCGCACTGTTGGCATTTGTTCCGAAACATTATCATATTTTCTTAGCAATAGTTCCTTCCGAAAAATGTTAATATTAAAATTCTGAATCTATTAAATTGTTACTCGTACTTACGTACGGTAAGAGCGTTTACCCGACTCATCCTTATGTTGCTGCGCCTCGTGCAAGCCTCGTTTCAAACCGCATTAAATATGTGTTCTATAATTTGAAAGAATTGTGGACAAATAAAATCCCTTGGTTCCTTGGATACGAGAATCGATCATGTCTGAAGGTGGTAAAAGTCAGTTTTGGTATGGCGAATTCGCATATTGTCAGTCACACAATTGCAGTGAAATACTTCCACTTTCATTTCCAAGATTATTAATGCTTTTTGTGGATTGGAGAAAACAAAACAGCTCGGCCAGACTCCTTAGGTAATGTACACAGACATGATTGCAAAAGAACCAGGCATATTATCAGATTGCATAAACTGCAGGTATATCTCGGGATAAACGTCACAAAAGTCAACGAAACGTCAAACTTTAGACAAAGGAATGAGAGTGTTTTATCTTATATACTGGAGTATTCTATTCAGTTAACACATTATATGACCGGTAAAGAAAGGACAATCAAATATGATAAGGTGTAACATTATTTTTAATTATATACTCAAGGCCTCATTATTTCCCCTTAAGTTGAATTAATTTTCATGTACGGAATGAATTAATTAGTATGGCGTTAAGTACATTAATATTTCTGCTACGGCAGAAAATATCCAGATATTTTGATTGAGTTTCTGCCGTGACCCAATTCCCCTCTCCTCTTCACTCTGACATACTGCACCTTCATTGCAAAAACAGAATTTAAGTTTGTGCTTAGGATTTTCTACACATTCCGCATTTTCCACACAGGGCACCGTTTGCGCGAACCAACGTTTTTGATAATGGTGATGAGTCTTGTTCTCCGCCGCCGAGTGTGGATTGTCATGGTCAACTTGATGACCCAGCATAAATTGAAATTCCGGATACCATTCACACACTTGTTGATCCTCACTTCTAATTTCTGTTTCCGCTTCCAAATCTTGACTACTCATAGCTCTTAGGCGACACTCATCATCTTGACGAATAAATCCTGCTGCACACATGCACAGCTTTTGCTCATTATCACACTCCAAGTTTTGAAACGGATCACACATCAAATTCGCCTTTGTCACAAAATTTTCCAACCAAATTACTACAGTGCGTTTGGCTTCATTGTGTGAGGTGAATTTTGAATTGAAGTTATTATAAACCAAACACTTCTGGCCAAATTCAATCCAATTCAACTTCATAGCTTTAGATAGAGTGGCGTTCACAAGGGTACCGGCGTACAGCAGTCCGTTTTCATCATCTCGAAAGTTGCAAATTGATTTATTTCCACTACTTGTCGAACTTGGCCTGACGACAAGGCACATGCATTTGGAGCTTCCAGCGCATTCCAATTTAAAGCCCAGGAGACACGCACGTTTATCTCTGATTGGCAACGGTACTAAAGCACCATCTCCACTTTTGAGATGTAATCCAGGATACCCATAAGGGACTAAATCATCTCCGCATTGCTGATCTACGTTTGACCCTTCTACTAATTTACACTTTCCTCCATTTTCATGATCACCTATGAAAACTGCTCCAAATGAGCAATCACACTTACTTGTGCCTTTGTCACAAGTTTGGTAAACAAGTTCTGAGCATATTTTGATTTTCGTTGGCCGCAGGTCTGTGTTGTTGAACAAATCCCAGACGTTAGACCTTTCTCGATCCAACCAGAAGTCTGTCCAGACTTTGTGATGCAGCTCTGGATCACAATCATCATTGTAAGCGGCAAAACCTTTGTGAATCAGTGAAATGTCTTCCGCAGAAAGGGAGTCTTTGCAATCAGTCAATTTCACTGGTATCCCTGCACCAGCCGCAAAGTTCGCATTCTCCGGTTTTGGACATTCACTACTAAGTTTAATGGTATCAACATGCTGGAAATGGAATTCTGGATCTATTATTGTAGCATTGCTTTCGGTCAGAATTGCTGAAACTTCGAAGGGAAGAAGAAATATAAGCAGGAACAAGGTAAACAGAAAATATGCGTGTCTACATTCAGTATTCTGATTCATTTTGCCACTTCCAAGTGACACGGTATTGTCCGACACCTACAAAAAGCTTTATTGAATGTCATATGCTGTTTAGGAGTGTAGATTCGGAATCAAGACATACGTTACCTGTTAGAATCTTATAAACAGTTTCTTTCCAATCAAGTGTTGCGTAATGACTTGGAGATAAATCTGGAAGTACTCGCTCATTACAAGCATTTTAAAAAACTTTCAAATTCTCAAACAGAAACATTTTCATACTGTTGGGTGTTGTTGTTGTTACTTAGAGAAATAATTCCTCAGAGACGAATTGGACATTGGAATGCAATGGTTGGCTTTAATAACTTTGAGTAAATTAATTATTTTGTGGATAAATAATAATCGATTTTGGACCAATTGTGGAAATTGTAAAACGTAGTCTTGTGTAATTGCGTAAAAACTAAGGTGTTATTTTAAAATACCGTTCGACAATTTGACTGTGTAAAACGAGTTTTAATCAGTTTGCGTGGTTTGATGCTTTTTGCAGTTTTTCACATATCTATTTATTCAGGTCAGTTTTATTTGAGTGGACACATTTACTCTTAAGTTCAGCTCAAGGGTATTTCCTAACTACCAAGCATAAATAAAAGAAAGAATACACAAGCCAGAGCCAGAATCTAACCGTAGAATTCGCCCTCCGTCCAATCCGCTGCGCGCAGCAGGCACTCAATTCGTTCAAAATATGTGTTTGATATACAAACAACATGCCGGGAAAACTGCACAGAACAGAAACTGCTTGGCATTTAAAATTGTATTATTGCTCTTTATGCAAGTAATTGCACACAAATGTGGCTTCAAGTTTGGATACTATTTTTGGCTTGCTCGTTTCCCGTTAATATACATAGTTTGGAAAGTCTATCCAATTCAGATTCCAGTCAACCATGCTCTGCAAATTCCAAGGAAAATGATGTATTGCACTGTGGCGCAAAACCCAAGAGGTATAATACAGAATACGAATTTGTTGAACTTAAAAACTAATATGACTAAAGTGTTATAACTGATTTAGATACATACTTTTCAAAGTCAACCCTGGCGAAGGATTTAACCTGATAAGAGATGTTTTTGTGCGTATCTCTCCTCTTGTTAATAAGCTAAATGCTGAGGATGAGACAAATCAGTGGATTTTGGTAATGAAATGTATTGATTTTCATTTAGTATTTCATTACATTCACGCTGTAGATCCATCCAATTGACAACATCCAATTGATCCAATCAGTCAGTGCATGTACGTATTGCTAGCAATGTGCATATCCAAATTTTTCAATCCCACAGGTTTTACCCCCGTGGGGAAACCTTCCGCACTGGAGAAGCAGGGTGTTCTTTCCCTGGAAAACATTCTTTCAGTTTGATAAAATCCAGGAATATGTTCCAGCAATTGAATTCCTCGACTTCCTTGAGGGTAATAATCGTTATACAAATACAACTATGAGCTTTCAGCTTGAACTTTGACGGACTTTATTTGTTTACACGTGTACTTATTGGAAATATCAAAATAGTAACCGATGTTAACTTTGATATAAATAGAATGTGGGATGGACAATAATCTAGACATAGTTTACCAACTCCAACATTTCCCTTTTGATGAAAATACTGCTGAATGGAGAGAGAAAATTGAGACTGACATTCCATGTGAACAGGAACTGAAATATAAGTTGTAAGACTGTAAAGTTTTAGATTGACATGTAATTGACGTACTACTTATACAATTAATTTTTTTTTCAGAAATAAGAAAACGGGATTGCTTTCAGCCAACATCTGGAAATGGGAGATTTTTACCAAAGAGGCAAAGTGCATGGCACTTCGGGGCCAAGCTTCGACTTTGCTTGGATTTTTATTAGGGTCGAGTTATAAGTAAGTCGGCCTTAAGACGCAAAACAGCAGTGCAAATTAACTCAACTTTTTACAGATCGATTTTGCTCGACCGAGCTGAAATAATAATTTGGGACTCGTATGGAGACCGTGAATGGTGGAGGGCCAGGAAAAGTCTCCAGTTTTCAGAAAAACTTTTCATGATAGCGAGGGAATATTTAGATCAACAAAATCTGGGTTCCAGTGGAAAAAGCGGCGATAAAAAATATATTGCTGTGCATTTACGGAGACGCGATTTTCTTAGTGGAAGAGCGAAGGAAATGCCGTCAATTAAAGGCACGGCTACGCAAATATTTAACAAAGTGAAGACTTTGAAGACATTTGTGGTATTTATCGCGACCGACAGCTCAGATGATGGTAATGTCAATAATGGCTAGCTAGCTAAAATCCATATGCCTGTTGAATATCGTTTTTTTAAATATTGTAGATGTTAAAACATTGAAATCGGAGCTGATTGTGTTAACCCACAATGAATACCCCCACAAAACGCTCACCCTGCTGTACTTCAAAAACAAGAATCTTACGGAAGGAGAAGTAGCAATTGTCGATCAGATAATCTGCTCATTGTCTACTTATTTCATAGGAACTGCAGAATCCACATTTACAACGAGAATATTTGAAGAACGCCAAATTTATGGTGCGGATGAAGAATATACTTTTAATTATCTTTGCCCTGATGATACGAATGTTCCTTGCAAGACGCCAACTCGTTGGAAAGTCCAGAATTAAATAAATAATAATGTAACAGCGCTGTACCCAGTTAATTTGCTTGAACCAATTAACAAGAGATTTAATATTTCACGAATGAGATACGTCAAATGCTCGTAATGAACCACGCCTACTGGTAGAACTGGAAGAAGAGACCTACTGGTGGAAGAGTTTATTGGTAAATTTCTATACTCGAGCAAAACCATATTTTGGTAATTGAGCACATTCCTAATTGAGTTCTGATTAAACAGGCTTATACAAGTTCATTCCCAGCCATATAAGAACACAAATAAGTGGTCCCTACGGTACGGTGCAAAAAGTGCTGTGTAAATTATGCAATAATGATAAATTTGAAAAGCAAACTTTCATTTTACTATGAAACAATTTTCTTGTTTACAAAACTAAGCTTTGAGCCAACTATTATATGAATTGTCCATTTGAGCATTTAGTTTGTACAGCTTGAACACAACAAACTAGCAAACTTAGCTAATTCTCATATTTAAAATAAATTTAAATATTTTGTAACAGTACTATATTGTTTCCTCCAATAGCAGAAATAGACAAGGTTGTGGTTTCTGTTAAAGCTTCAAGCATTTTACATTCAAAATTAGAATTTGAGATTTGCAAACATTGAAATGGCAAATATAACTACACTTGATTGGCACTTTGCTGCAAAACTAGCTATTCCCAAGGCCTTCTTGATTTGTTTTACTTTTGCCAGAGCTACTGCATCATTTGGATTAAAAGCAGTTCCGTTGAACCAAATCCTCATGCATGGTTCGTCGTTGGAAGTGTATTTCCACGAATGGTCCCACACCCGTTCACAGAAATTTTTGGATGTGCGGTAGATGTCTTTAAATGTTTGACAGGTACTGCCTGAAAAGATTGGTTAATAAAAAACAAATTAAAATGATATTCAATGCCAGGGAATATGAAAGTCGCTGCTCAGCGCTCTTTGTAATTTTTGATTCAATACGACAAAGTTTGCATCAAGTTTTTTTAACTTTAACCCTTACCTGCTGGGCATTTATTAACCCCTCCAACCCAGTCAAAGTTTCTCCCCTGCAAAATGTGCATAATACATGTTTGTTAAAATACATGCACAGTAAAACAAGTTAAAACTAAAATTTAAATTAATTTTTACCCAATTGTCGGTGCAGGTGTAGTCATCTGCGCAGTCTTCAAACCAATGGTCGCAATCAGTTGCGCAGATTGGAACGTCAAGAAATCTCTGGCTACGAAACTTTTGTTTAACCTGAAATTCAAGTCCAGGAAAAATATAACGCAAGATATTAAATATGAAATTAAAGGCTCCCTTTTCCAACTGAACTTACGCCCACTGTCCAAGGTCCCACGTTCGGTGAACATTCATAAAAGCACAAATCCTGGACAAAGTGTTGCCGACATTTCTCAGACAGATCCTTTACTTGTCGACAATGATTCCATTCAAAGTTGTACATGGGACCGTAATGCGCTTGAACTGTTGTCTTTGACGTGCAACATGATCTGTTTTGCCATGGTTTACACTGTCAACGCAAACGCAAGAATTAGTTAATTTCAATTTAAGACAACAAAGTGCAGTGGCAGTATAGGGCAAGCCTGGCCTAAACCTTAAGGCCTTAATTAGAAGGGATCTTGGAAGCAAATCAATTTATTGTTTCAGAAAGTGCAAAAATCTGAAATTTGAGGATTTAAAAAAAATTACAAAATGAGTAACCTGATTATGGAGTCCATCCTCTGGCCCCGGCTTTGATTTGTGATTTTTAGAGTCGATACACCATTCCAGTAATGCGTCTGGATCATCGTGGACCAATGCCGTCATTGGAATCAACAATAGGGAAAATGATACGGACAATAGCAAAATTTTAAACATGTTTCAAAGTTGAATTGTTAAGAGTACTAATTGAAACCGGGTTGGAAAAGTGTTTTTGTTGGCTGTGCTTGGGTCAATTTATTAACTATAACGGAAGGGTTTCACACAAGACTACCGTTAGACGAAACATGATCTTCGAGTGCTGACGACGACACAAAATTCATGGTTAATGTTAAAGATGATCAAATGTGTTGCTGTAATTATTATCTAAAGTTATCGCTTAATTTTCCAGAACGCACACGCATTTGATAGACCGGAAAAAAGATGTGGGTCTGTCTGGCCTGTATCTCTGTGTGTGTATTTGAGATTTCATTCAAAAGTTGCATAAGAACCTTGGCCTTTACCGAGGCAGAGTATTTCGCAAGAACTAGGGAGAAGAAAGTCAAGAAAGGGATTCGATTGAAAAAGGCGAAACCAGTAGTGTCAGAAAGTCACCAATTAATTGGATGTCAATACTCAACTAAAACATGCTCTGGAATTTAATAGAAAATCGGTAGTCCGCTCTTGTTAACGTAGAAGTGTACGCTCTCCGCTGTTTTCTTTACCTAAATTCGTAGTATCGCAGCCCACACTACATTAAATATTTTGTCCATTTGATGGTACAACACATTTTACAATGCATTTTACAGAATCATTCCAAACCGATAGTGAAATGATTTAGGTGTCTCAACATGAAATCTAAATCCGAAAGGTACTCTTTACCTCACAAGACAACTTTACTTCTGTGAGTATGATAAATATTGCTAATAATTTAAAGAAGATCGGCAACGAAGGACTTTTTGGCATTTTTCAAATTGGTTAATTAAACCACTCTTTGAACTGAATAACATTAAATTTCTTCTCTCAGTTCCTCTCCTTGATCAATATCTGCTCAGAAGGAATACTCAGAAATTAAAACTATCAAATTCGACTTGTGTTGATGCTCTGAGAACTAGGTATTCAAAATCAAAGCAAATATTTTGCTGGGTTTTTTATCAGATTCTGCACTAATCACTTTACTGACATCCGCATGCACGCAACATTCGCATCCGATATTTGTATTTCATAAATTTAATTTTGCTTTTTTAGTGCTGCGTTGGTAAACATGTATGTGTACTATACGTGCAAGAGCATATATTACGCACATGTGCATGTGGAAATGAGGCATAGAAAATCCGTCCGTGTGTGTCGTTTGTACGTGAAAACGTAGTGCGAAGTCACAAGACCATGGGTTCCCCTTCCCAAAGTGAATTGACAAATGCATTGGATGGACAGCCCAGTTTTATTACTCACAATAATTAATCAGGTTTCCTCCTGGTGTGCTGTAGTGCTGCTGGAGGCATTGCATTAGGACGGAGATAACTGCGTCCTCAGTAGTGGAGTCACCATTCTGTCTGTCCATAGATGTCCAGGCCTACTTTTAACCATTCCATTCACACAAGCGACATCCCCAACTCAACTTTAGTTTATTAAAATCATCCTCCGCACCAAAGTCAATAGGGTAAAGTGCAGTGGCAGTCGGATTCCACACAGGGCCATTGCTTAGTCAAATATTTAACTCCCTCCCTGTGTGTATAAGTGGTAATCTGATTCACATTCTTAATTATGTTGTGTTCATCCCAAGTCGAAGTCAATGAATTGTAATTGGTTAATAAATCCATAGTTGACTCCCCTATTTGTTTCACTAGTCGGTCACCAGTCAGTCAACCCAACCTAAGTTTGAGTGGAAATTTTGTATCAAGGGTCATGAGCAGACTTAAAGGACACCCTTGATTTTCGGACTTAAGCTAAGGTGGAGCTGAGGGACATAAAATCAACAGTGAGCAAAGACAAGGGCCGTGAAGATTGATATTTTTGCCATTACATTGCTTTTAGCAGTGATTTGACTGGACTGAAACGAGGACTGATCGGAAAGGGCGAGATGATGTCAGAAGAGAATCAACCATTGTTGGCCGGAAGTGGGAGTAATAGCAATGGAGAAACAAGGGGTATGTGTAGTAGGACGATTATTGAATAGAAATAGAATGAATTGATTGTTTTATTAATGTTTTGTTTTCGTTTGATTTTCAGTTTCAGTTGAAGGCGGCTCACAAGACAAAACTTTAGAATGGGTTAGTCTGCCAAGTGGATCCCTAGTGACTTGTCGAGTTTGTCAAGCAACTATTGACATCAACGACAAAAGAGAGCAGCATGTCGTTAAATGCGGTGCTTGCAATGAGGCCACAGTAAGTAGCAAACATTATAAGGGAACAGTTAACATCTACCATTTGTTAGATCCACAATAAGACTACGACATTTTGTTTAGCCTATTCGAAATCCTCCACCGGGAAAAAAGTACGTACGTTGTCCCTGCAACTGTCTACTTATCTGCCGATCCTCCAGTCAGCGAATTGCTTGCCCCAGGCCAAACTGCAAAAGAATAATCAATTTGGCTCCAAGCCCTGCACTACCTTCCGCTCAAATGGGGATGGCACGTGTCAACTGCTCTCATTGTCATGATTCGTTTCTGTTCAACACACTGAATAATTCATTGGCTCGCTGTCCGCATTGCAGAAAATTGTAATAAAACATTTGATAAACTAATCAAAAATTCTGAACTCTCCTCACGCCATAAAAAAATTATGACTTATTACTTGGGCACTTAAATAACTATGACTTATTACTTGGGCAGATCGTCAGTTGGTGGTGACTTCAGCCGTTCGAGGGGAATAATCTACCTAGTTCTTGGTTTCTTGTTTTTGGCAGTGGGAATTGGTGTCACCCTTGGAACATATCGGGTAAACTCCTATTAGACAAACCACCTTACGCATTTCATTTGTCACAAGATACTTCCTTAACTATGTATAGCATTGAATTCCATTCATCCTTTTGCTACTTTACAGGCTGCACAACAAAAGGGTGGAATATTCATAGCTTACATCGGGGCATTTGCTGTGGCCGTATTTTTCTTTGTTCGCTCCATTTATTATTTCACGATGAAGATAAGTGAAGTGGAGGGCCCTATGTAAAGTTTAATTAGTCGGTCCTCTTGTTATTAAATCTGAGCTACTACTACAAGGTAATTCCATTATTTGTTAGAATCTTTTTGTCATCTATTTATTTATATAAGGAGGTATTGTCCAATAAACTATTCTCTCTTCCCAATGTGGCGTCGAAGAATAGTAGACGACATTCATGAGCACCAGCACTATATTTTGTACTTCAAATAAAAATGTCAGTGCCAGAACGAGTTCAGCAGAAAGGAGCGAAAGGCTAATCCGTGCTTCGAATGTCAAAAATTATATTGTTTGTCGTCACTGTCTACACTTTGTTTCGAAAATCAGAGTAATTTAATATATGGAATTGGAAGTCCCTAAGCTAGTTAGCCAAGCCGGTTTTCTCTTTTTCGTGTATTAACGGATAATATAAATATATGTCTGAGCATAAACGGACAATTACTGTGAATGTCATTTGATATTAACCAGCTATAATAAATTATAGTAAGTAATCAATC
>JAAXYW010000285.1:0-45300 GCA_036851895.1 Orthonychiurus folsomi
GAATTTTGTTGAAATGAGGTAAAAGGTGACGAAAATGTTAATTAGTAAACGAATTGCAGTTGCGAATTTGACTAATGCTGAGCTGTTTTAGCATAGTTGTGTTGAAATTGGTAGATCCGCTGCCTGCAATCCGATGAAAGTTTGCAAGGCTAAACTTTAGCGCCAGCATGTATAGCGCGCGCTCATGTGAGGAGAGGGAAGGTGTGCGCTTCCCAGAAATCAGCAGGGGTGGGACCTTAAATAGATGTAAAGGAAGTCCCTGTCTTAGCAGCAGAAGACTTAACGAGGAATCCTTAATTAACGAGACAATAGAGCCCAGTAGAAATAAATGCATGCTATAATTTCGTATTGCAATTGACAAAGATGTACAAACGCATTGTTTCATCGACTTGTATATGCTACATGCATATATATATATACATGTATTCACCTAATCCACCATATGGCTTCAACTAAGGGAATTATATTGGCGATTCATATTTTATTTTGAAACAATACCTTCTATTGTCCTTTACACGATTAGTGGATCGAGTCCGGGGATGGGACATAGGATGACAATGACAACCTTGACAAACTCAAAGAAAGCAATCTCAAATTGCACATTAGTACTAAAGGTCATTTCCAGATCATGGCGTCGCCAAAGCATCTGAAGATGATTTTCAACCCCTTAATTTATTTCTAATTTACTCCGGAAAAAACCAAGTCCATTCCTAATGACATACATATATGCTCAACACGCTGTGGGAACTACCTGCAATTTTTAATTGGCTTATTACATCCTTAATGGGTTAATAATAGTTAGAAAATGATGTCCTCTGGGAATCCACATCTTTTAACCCATGATCAAAACCAATTTAATTCCTCTCACATCATCAACGACGCATGCATTGCTATTGCTGGTACCCAAAACATTTAAACGACGAATGAGCACAGCACATTATGACGAATGCTCCATTACAATAGATTAAATCCCTAATTCGTCGTTCCCCAGTACTTTGCCCCCCAAAATGAGCTCTGAGTGAGTACGTGCAATATTCTTGGGATTGGAAAGGATGACAATTTAATTGCGAAATCCTCATCCTTCAACTTCTAGTCCCCCTTGTTATAAAAAATTAATAACACAGAGGAGTGTGTGGGTTTGTTGGAGTTTTGTGTTATTTTTTGAAATCCATTGTCCACATGGGGTCAGTGTGGTAGAGTCAGTCTGACGCGTATCATCTCAATTACCGGTTTATCTACCTGGATGAGCATGAATGAGTAATGGTCAGCCCCTTGCACCTTGCGCTGCGATTTACGATATTACAACAAGTGTACGTAGAGTACACACGGATTTTATGACTAGCGCGCTCATTATTACACACAGCCCTGCGCATGCGCTGTGGCTCATTACGACATTCCGAATTGCAAAAGTCAGCAGAGCACATCTTCGTTGTCCGACGTGCGCATCTCTAAGAAACACGAATTGGATGGCATTGACTCCAATCACCACTTCGCGCATCTATTCCCACAACAAACTTGGGGGAATTGACCATTCAGTCAGAAAAAAAAAGATAAATAATAATCTGCCGATACACTGTGTATGGAACACTACGTAGTACGTACGTTGCACGTTTGCTGGTGTAATGATAAATAGCGTGCCTGGGAATCATTGCCCATGTTTGACTCAATGATAAGTATTTATTTGGCGCATAAATTAATTCACACCAATTGATGAAGGATGATGATGATTGTCGTGTGTGTGGTGGATTACGTACGTAATTATTACGTAGTCAAGCTAGTCAAAACAAATTTGTAGGCTACAGACGATTGTGGTCAACATGATTTGTATTGTATTGAATTTCCCAATAATTGGATGGATCGAATGTATTGATCAGACAGCAAAGTACATGTACATGTAATGTACACATTGTTTTGATTGATAGCCTGATCCCACGTACGTAGGATTCAAGTTAATTTAATGTTAAGAACGGATGAAGGCGGTGATTTGAAATGGGTGTGCTCCTTAATAGTTTAGTAGTGCAATTTTGTGCTGGATTTAAGTAATTTGGGAAGGCGTTGATCTTTTCTTACGTGTCAATGGATGTTATTGTTATTTTATTTCGGCAGGACAGGGACTGACTTCCTTGACTTGAATGAGGAAGTAGAAATCTTCTAAAACATAATTTAAATTGGGCATTATTGAAGAAGAAAATGGAGTTACAGATTAAATGAGATTAACGTGGAGATCTACAAGTGCGGTTGGTCTGAATGGATGCGGCTGAGCGAGAGGGTGGTTATATATTTTATGGATGATAATGAAGGAAATAGAATACGAATCTCTATAATAAAAGGTATGGGACAATAGAAGCTAGACACATAACTCAAACGGAGAGCTTCTTAATGTGACATTGTAATGAGAGTCATTATCATCGAACTGATTCAAGGGGGGCGAGGATTTGTATTACCATAAATGTACCATAAATCCCATCCACTCCGCATGGCTTTGATCCACATAATGTTATCGCGTTTAAAAGAACAATACCAAAATAAAATGTAAATGGTGGTGTGAGTGGTGTTCGGGGATTGTCTTGCGTAAAATCGGGTGCTTGCTAATAGTTTCACTAGAGTAAGTAATAATTACGAATTTTGCTTTTCTTTTGTGTAATAACACCCAGTTAAATTACAAGCCTTTGAAATTTATTTTCCTTGAAGAGCCCAATTTAAGGCAGTTCTAGACCACATTTTGTAAGAAACAAAGCAAATTATCGCAATTTACAAAATGGCGAACCTTTTACAATTTTGTGACCACAGTTTGAACATTTTTACAGATTGAGATTGCAAATGAACATAAAAGTGCACAGTTAACTCAGCGGAAGAAATGTAACTTTCACGGGCATATACACGCATTGATCTTAATGTCCTCATACTTTCATTAGCTTACCGGCATATGTAACGTTAGTTGATCTGAATTGGTTTATTTCGGTACACGTCACCATGTATTTACTACTTATGATTGTTTGTCTTTCCTTCAACCCTTCTTCCGATCATTGAAGAGGAGCGTTAGAAACGCCCACACAATATATGAACTAGAGTTGCTCTCTCTTGCTGAGACGAAGGGCTCTTATTTCCAAAGTAAGCAAAGCTTATGATATGAGATTTCCTCGAGATGACTAAACAAAACAAATGCGAATCATCCTAAAGCTCTCCAATGCTTTTCCTTGCAATTCATTCTCATGTGTCCCATGTAATTTTTTAAAAAGGGACTTAAGAATGGTTGGGCTCATAAATGTCAACTTAAGTTAAAGTTTTGTGCATGATTTACTATCTGGCACTCTTTCTGCATAACAATCCAAGTGCAGTCTTCGTAAATCCATTTGCTTTTGGCAATTGTATTTCAATTGAATAACTGCAATGGATGAGAATTAAATGGGATACATTAGCTGGTGCAATTGCAGCGGCGGCCGTAGTATTTACAAACTACTCAGCAGGATTCCGTTGCAGATGCGTTTCTCAGAATAATGTAAATCTCAGGTTCAGTCAGGACAATCAACTTTCCCAACATACTTTCGTATGCAGAAAATTCATTAAATTGAATTTTAATTCTTGACTTTGTGAAGGTTTAAGTCAGTGTCAAGCCACTCGTGTGGGAGAAACCTTTGTCGTGCATGCTCATGTCATTAGAATTCAATTATTTGTTAAACAATTGATTAATCCGTTGGATTTCAAAGGGGAATTTCTCAGCGGATCAAATTTACTGACTACAGGGTTCCATTGGAGAGTGAAGGATTATCACTGTCATTTGTGAGAGTTCATACAAGTGTATCTAGTGAGTTAATTCAATGTTAATTCCCACGATTGATGATCTGTTGAATGAATGACTCGTCAATTGCTTACAGAGCTTGTATTAAAAATTCTCGTCAAATATCCGGAGCTTTTGTATGTACTTAGTGATTGGAGATTTAAAAACTTCAAAAATATGTTGGGAGCAAGCGGTTTCCGCTATATTTCTATAATCAAATCCAATTCAAATTGAACAGGCCGATTTCTCACCCAAATTAATGATACCCGTCAATTCCAGTGATACAAACTCCTACTGACGCATTGTTTGCAAATTAGAACTTAATTCTCCCCTGCCTTCTGTCACCATTGCTATTGCTGATAGAAAGTGTCAATGTTTGTCAAACCCTCGGCCCTACATGATAATATGGTAGTTAAAAGCAGCAAGCGACGAAATGGACTAATGGGTCGCTCACATATTCGAAACATTACACGACATTAGCGGAATTAATGTGAGACGTCGGCGGAAAACGGAGAAAACTAATTTCTCTGGAATTCACACAATGAAGAAAGTGTCTCACAGATTGTGTGTAAAATAGTTCGACAAATTTACAAGTCATTTGCACTCCTACAAAAGTGCATGCCCGCGCACATTCCTTGGGTGACAGAGCAGAGGCACGACATGGGCTGGGAATTTTCTGCGTAAGATCCCATTGGAAACCATTAAGACAATGAAATGAACCAAAAGATGCACCTCACACCTAAGAGGATGTTTATTAAAGAGAAATCTGCATATTGGCAGGTAGGTAGGTAGGGAAGGCAAGGCAAGAGAATGGAAGGAAGGCGAGGATTTGGGGATGGTATAATAAAAGTAACATAATAATAATTTAAGTATAATGATAACGTGGATTCCACGCGAGCGTGTCTTCGCTTTGTGATGCTCACCCATAAGCCAGGACGGTGTCACGAGAATTATGTGCAAATTTTCAAGTCACGAACAGAACGACTTGGCGGTGGTTACGACGACTTATGTTCGACGCCGGATTCGAACCGCATTGCAGATTATATGACCGAAAGCAAGCAATAAGGCAGATCCTCCAAAAGAGGATGGATGGGAATGAGGAGGGAGGGGAGGGGGGATTCAAATAAAATATATTTTTGTGTCCACGTTTTTACCCCGAGTTAAGATTGCATGTCCATTTCCTTGAGTTCTTTGACATTTGGCTGTAGTTTCAAAGCTTTCATTTGCCTCTGTAAGATGTGGAATTGCTATTCAAAATTATAAAGCCTCCAGGAATTACACCTTTAATATATTGCGTGTAAGTGATGCGTTTGTCAGCCGCTCCCTTTCATTCTCTTCGTGAGAAAATCACTTAAAATTATGGTTGCATTAGCTTCCAAAATGCAGTTATTAAATTTCCTTTTCCTTGTATTTGGTTGGCGAATATTTGCTTTTAATCGTTGCAAAGTTTTTGAACTTCTGGGCTTGTAATCACGGGAGTTTTATTGACTAATTTCGTCTTCCTTGACTTTCACCTTAGAAATCCTGGCTCTAAAATTGGCAGTATTCCAAGACCTTCGAGGAAATGCGTCTTAATTTGCATAAACCAGACTTAACTTTTACGGCTGCCTTCAGAAATACATTTGTTTTTTACAATTTCAAAAAGCTAATTAATTTCTGAGAATAGAATTTCACTTATTGAATAACGAATAATCTATCTGTCAATGCTTGGGCTACACAAATAAGAAACAGTGATTTAGAGAAATTATTACTGTACATATTTGGGCAGGATTTTAATAACAAAAATAATTTGTTTCAAATTCATATCCAACCCGTCAATACAACAAATAATTACTTCCTATCTATTGTGAATTCTGTTTTTCCTCCAAACAAATTGAAATTGAAAGTGCTGTTTGTCTGTCCATGTGCACGAAGAAAGGTACTTCAAAAAATTAATTGAACACGTAAGTCCGTAGTTGCCCCCCATGGAGACGGGGACTTGGACGTCTTTGCTGAAGCTATTAACATTATTTGGGTAAGAAGTCACGACCTGACCCGTCCATTCCATCCTGAATCAGACAAACACAAACGGACGCGGAAAAAAAAAGGAAGATGAGGGTTCCTTTGATTGATTTCAATCTTCTGATTGATTGCTGAAAGTTAGAAAACTGCATTCCTGAGTACACGCTACATGGTACGACAAGCAATTCATGTATTACGTGGACTATTCCAATATTATTCACGTACAATATTGCATATAAAATGCATCGGGCCCACACAGCCCGCCTGCTACTCCGCTGAGTACTGATCGTGAAGATATGTACTAAGGTGCACGTAGGTGTGTGTTGTGTACCCAAGTGTGAAATCTCCATTAGGAACTTAATAGGATGGAAAAATGGTGATTAGCAATCAGGGGCCGTGGCCACCGCACCGCTGCTGCCGACTGAATTGAATTTTTTGGCTGAGACAACTGCGGCAGGATTCATATCCGTCTCCGCCTCCCGGCAAAGCACTTTGCAAATCTGTTCAGACAGACTTCAGAAGCTAAACAGGAATTTATATTTACAAATGCGAGCCAACATCCTCCTCGCAAAGCGCCCATTAATGAATGATTACAATCTGATATGACGTTTGGAAATTTGATGCTTACTCTCCTCCCTACCTCACTTGGAGAACAAAATACGTTCATAAATACTCGAGTGTCATCGTTTTTCTTCCGCTTAATTACTTTCTTATTGAACCAGACGGTGGTGTGGTCAAAGCATTGGCTTCAAGTTTCCTCCCTCCTCTTAAGTTTCTGCATTTCAACAATTAATTGCTGTCAGAATTAAACAAAGAATTAAATTCGTACCTGTATACTTGGCAGAATAATATATGATTCTAAACAAAAATGTGCGATGAAGTTCTTTGAAGATTTCTGATAGCTTAGCAAAAATATAATTTGCAGAAATTTTGCTGCACAACTTTAATTGACTTTTGCTTCAAATTTTTTTATTAAGAAATAGAAGTTTTGTTTGAACACTTTCTTATTTTGTGTTTTAAAGAAGAAATGAGAAATAATTCCCACTTAGTCTGCCAAACAAAGCAACTAATATATTTATTTCTTTGCCATAAGTAGGATTGGCATTATTATCAGATCCTATGTCCAGTGAATTACAGTAACAAATAAATTACATCTCATTTTCCTGGGTTCAGCTGGCTAAGCAGTGAGTATGGTGCGAGCCTGGCTTGAGATCAAGTGAACAAATCATATCTGATCTTCCGGCACAATACTATTAAGTGGGAATGCTCAATTCACACTTGTGTTAAATATGATGGTTTGCGAAGTCAAACAAATCATTTCAAATTTGACAGTCAAAGGGAATCTTCTAATCACAATGAAATTTTTGTGATCATTGCACACATGCAGTGAGTGCACAGTGCAAGATTCCCGGAGAGCAAGTCACATAGAATCCAACCTTATTGTGATTTAATTCACTGTCGGAAATTTATTAAGATTATTTTTATGTGTTTAACCAGCTGGCTCGCTGCGTGTCACCCAACAACAATTTGAGCTCACACAATATTAAATCTCCTGGTCTTGAGACTCTGTTTATCACCTCACTAATTCCAAACTTATTGTCTGAGAAAGTGAAAGTTTTTAATTCACTCCCATCTTTCTCACATTCTTTTGCATGTGTTTTTGACTCATCGGATGGACTCTGAATTGCATTTTGTAGATTTTAGATGAACTGTGTAAGTGCACGCACGATGCACTTTCACAATGAACAGCGCAGCGCAGAGGAATGGTACGTATTATTTGCAATGAGGTGAAGGGGACAGATTACACAAAGAGGTTACCCTTCACAAATTGCAATGATGCAAAATGCAAAATTTTGGTGGAATTTAATGCAATTTTACCCCAAAATGTAAATAAACCTGTCTATTTGCTACCAAACCGTGCTGGCGCGCGTAACGAGTACTTCGCCGCGCGCCGTTGTCCTGACTTGTTGGCAACCAAATTGATTTGGCTGAGCTCATGAGCACGACATACATTTTATGATCTGCATGTATGTTGAAACAATAAATAGGAAGTAATAAATATATGCAAACAAGTATCTTCATTGATCCTCACTCAATACAATGGAGTTGAGGAATTTCCATATTTCCTCAATTAATTAAAATGTACATACGTTTCCCAGTTCCCTGAATGCGTAAAGACAAACCGCACTCGTTGAGAAGTTGTTTCCCACATTTGAGGACAATGCTTGACATATTTTTGTATGATTTATTGGATTCACTAATTGAAAATTAACCGACATAATGAAGAATTAGGTGGGCATTTGAATACTAAATTCCTTTAGAAATTCGACTTTCGGCATCAGCACACTAATTTGCATATAATAATTGGAATTGGCCAAATTACTGCGCAATTTATTTAAATTTGAATACCATTCGCCACTTATAAACATGAATATGTTTTTGCAATTACAGGAACGATATTGAACAAGCATCGGAAAAACAACAATGAGGGTGCCGTGGGGAACGCAGAGGAGTTGGGCGTTATGCCTGATTTTTGCACTGGGAGTCGTCAATGCTCAATTCGGGCGGGGTATTCCAAGATACAACATGGATCACTTACCAGAAACCCGATTTACGTGTGAAGGAAAGCTTCCCGGAAGATATTATGCTGATCAGGAAACGGACTGTCAAATGTTTCATGTTTGCACAAAGATGAGCAGTCGAGATGTTTCTAACTACCGATTTTTATGTCCAAATGGAACAGTTTTTGATCAGGTGCGTGAGGAAATGGAAATGCCTAAATGGCAAAATGAACAATACTAACAAACTTATTATTTAATTAGGAACATCAAGTGTGTGCGGACTACTATCAAGTTGCTTGCCACATCAATGGTGCGAACCCACTTGGTCAAATCTTCGAACTCTACAAACTGAATTCCAAGGAAAGTACGAATCGACAGGAATTTGGCGAAGCCCCAGTCCAGGACCCAGACTACATTGGACAAAACTCCTTGGGCGGTGGGGAAGATTTTCAAGCTGAAGAATACAACAACAATAAACTGGCGGCATCTCAAAATTCCCTTCCATATCAAACTTATGAGAAACCTAATGCCCAGAACATATTTTATCAAACGATTTCCACTCAGAGACCAGCTTCCCCAACCACTGAGCGACCGGCAACTCCCCGACCCGCCAGAAAACGTGTAAGCACGACAACCACTACAGAAGAGCCAATTTACCACAGCCCTACTCCGACTGAAAGCGAGTCCACATCAACGGAAATTGATTGGAGTGATTTTTCGGCCTTGTCCAAATTCCAAAACAATTTCCACAAATCTGGTTTCACTCCAAGGACTTTTACAACTGGTCCATCCACGACAGGTACACCGACCACGACTTATGCTCCTTATGTGGAGTACAGCACGGAACAACGATACTTTGAAACGGAGTCTACACCTGTACCAACTACCTCACCAACAAGGCGTCCTACCACCACCAGAATATTGGCATCCAATCCGGATGATATTGATTTCAGTGATTTCTCTGCCCTATCAAAATTCCAATACAACTTCCATCACGGTTTTACAGAGGCTCCATCCACGACTACGGCTACAGAAGATCAAACATTCCGGGATGCTCCACGCAGTCAACAATTTGTTAATTCAAATATAAATATAAGACCAGTTCAACAATTTGAGACGACGACTACGGCTCAATCAACCACAACACCCATTGCTACCACTACTAGACGGCCACCAACAACCAGTAGAACTTTGGCCCAACAAAATAGTGACACGATTAACTTCAATGATTTTGCTTCACTCTCCAAATTCCAAAATGATTTCCATCGCAGCGGTTTTGGTGCCACACAAGCACAGTCCACAGCTGGCCGCTCAGAAGTAGTCCGTTTAGAAGTATCCGATTACACAACAGCAAAACCCACGACGACTTTCATCAAATCCATAAAAGTATCACCAACACCCGAAGTGGGAAAAATTGATTTCTCTGACTTTGGATCCCTGTCAAAATTCCAGCATGATTTTCATCATAACAAGCCCTCTGCAACACCAAAGAGCAAATTGAGTGAATTTCACGTATTGTTAACCAAGGTTTCATCCAAACCGTTTTCCCCGACGACAACAACTACGACGACGCAGTCACCACCACCCGCGCGGCAGGACTCCGGAGAATACCAGACAAATGATTTCTCTTTTCCAAAATACCAGAATTCTTTCCAACCAAGTTTTCCTCAACAACAGGCTGTTTATGAGCCCGTTCAACAATACGTGACTACAACTCAGAGACCAACAACGACAAGCACAACCGCCCGTACCACAAGACCTACGCGTCCGACCCCACCATCCCCAGTTTCAAAAGACGCCGCTGGAGAATTCAAATTCAGCACCGATTTTAGCGATTTTGCATCCCTCTCTAAATTCCAGCACAACTTTCACCATAGCTTTACACAAGCCCCGACGACGGAAAGCGCAGAAGTTCAAAACCAGGATTTGTCCAATTTTAATACAAAACCACGGACCGAAACGGAGGCTCCACTTTTCAATTTCCAGCAATCCACAACCCGACGTTCTCCAACCTATCAAAGCACGTTCAGAACCACATTCACTGATTTGACGACCGCAGCTCCCCCAACCTTCCAACAACAAGCAACTAATTTCGGAGATGATTTCTTCATTAGACAGCCAACTGAGAAAAAGTCCACTGACAGCACCGAGGTTGAAAAGAAACTCCCGACACCAATTAAATTCAGTCCCGTTTACCAGGAGAAACCGAAACCTCAAATTACAAAGAAAGCCCAGGCGTACGATGAGTCGGAGGTGGAGACTTTCCCACCAAAAACAAAGCACGTAGAGCCGACTACATCTCACGACGCGTTCACCGGATTTCAAGAACCTCCCGTAAGCACATCTGCTCGACCAATTCGTCGTGGAAGGAAACGTATCAATCCAACTTCTCTCCAGAAAAGTGTCCAGCCATATGAACCACAATATAAATACTCGCGACGCGTTCAAAATGCTAGGTTTGAAGATCGAGAATCTTACGCCGTGAGAGAGCGGAGCCACACCAAAAATGACGAGATCTTTGATGCGGAGGCATCCGTATTCCGAGGGCCTGCGCACGGAAACACATTTTATCAGGTCTTTCATTTTATGACAAAACAGTAGTATTAATTTCACTGGGAATCAATTTTACACGCTGTTAATTTCTGTAGCGCCCAGCGGCTGTGTCGCAAGAGCAACAATCGACCCAAGCTCCAACGCCATCCAGTAGTCGCAGTCCAGCCGTCGAAGAAAATAGATCCGAGCCGACGACAACCACAGGTCATGTTTTTGGCAGGCGCGTTCGCCCACACAGAAGAGAACAAGCTCAAGGTCGAAGAGGTTTGTAGATAGATCATGCACACCCTCGGAATGGATGATTGGATGATGATGAATTGATGAATGAGGAATGTGTGATTGATTGTTGATAATTTTCTCTAGCTTTTGGCTTGCTTACTTGGCTTAAAATTGATTGCTAAAATTTGCACCTGGAGAAGAATTATTATTTTCCTTTCAAATTAAACTGTTGCGGTGTCGGTTGTGTGACAATGAAGTTTTTTTGTATTTGGTGCAAGGTCAAAAATAAACGGTGGTTACTTTTTATATATGTCGTTAACAGCACGATCATCGTGTTTGCTAAAAATCTTATCAAGATTTAGAGGCCACGTTATCGACGTTGTGGATTGACATTGGATATACCTTCTACGCCTTAATATTTGCTTGAATTTCTTGAGAAGGGACGATTAAAATAAGTGTAGCGGGCTTAAAACGCACAGCGAGTTTAAGAGATGCACGGTTAAAGTACGAATTTAAATGCCAAATAACAAAATTACCCACTTCGGGCTACTTTATTTACAATATAACGTTTCACTTTAGCTGTGCAGAGCTTTTAACAATAGAAATATGAATGTAATATTTTGAATGCCCTCATAGTTGCAGATCGAGTCACAGAAGTCTCAGACTCTGGCGAAGTTAAGCAATCTGGAAAAACTCGAGTTGTTAAGCGCCTGAGACAGAAGACAACCCCTGAATCAATCACAGTAGTATCACCAATCCAACCTGAGGTGTCCACCAACGCGACAGCAAATAAATCTCAACCATCCAGAGTCCGAAAAGTAACAGTCAGTCGACGAATCGGAGGGGAGCGAGAAATCACTACAGGTACAGACCAAAATCAACAACGAGGCAGGATTGTTGTTAAAGTTTCCACAACTTCAACGACGACGACAACAACTCCTGAACCCGAATTAGTAACTGCATCCCAAGAAGAGGTGGAAAGGCTAAGGAAAACAGACGAAAAGAAAGCTCCTTCAACTTTCACAACGGAGAAATCACCCACGACGAAGATCATACCAATTATCCCAAAGGAATCTCTGAAAAAAGCCAAGGTAGATGCATCAAAGCCAGCAAAACCATCAGACTATGATTACAGCTATTATGATACTGAGCGAGACGCCGACTACATTGATATTAGTAATTTTGGCATTAAACCAGCAAAAAGCACACCGAAGCATTGAAAAGTATTTCCAGAATAAATTAGTTATAAGTTTTATATTTACCCTTACCATTTCCTTTCAAACAGATGAAAAAATATTCAAGCGATAGTTTAGAGTTATTATATTTTTCACAGCCCCTTCCTTTATTTGTTTGAGAATTGACATCTTACACGTGTGGGAGCGCTTTTGTATATAGATTTTATCGGTTGTTTGTAACTTGTGATAGAAGTAAGGCAAGATTTGTTGGGTTTTGTATGAATTAACAATAGTTTCGGAATGGATGAAAATTCTTGTATGCTCTTTGCTGTGGTTCAAATGTGCCAATTACGGACGACTTGAAAAGTGTAATAAAAACGATTTTACGTTTGACAAAATTGCCAAGCCGCTTCTCTTCTTGGTGAAAAAGCATTCCATCTCTGATCACTCTTATTTTCAAGCAAGGTTATTTTCATGGATGGTAATGCACATGCACCACGCCATACAACTGAAATTTCGTGGAAGATTACAATATTCTATTTAATTCAGAGAAATGGTTTATATTGGTTTAGCCAGCACAAGATTTAAACTGTCCTGCTTAGTATTATTCCCAAATCCGGCAACAACCAAATATTAATTTAATCAAATAGAATACAATAGCTGGCTGACCATCAATGAAAAAGTTATTCTCCCACTCTATTAGGAAACGCAACGTGGTGATTAATTAAACTTTGTGAAGTGGAGTACAAAACATTAAAACCCTAGAAGTTTTGTGAAGTTAATTCCCTAGGTTGTCGTTGTTAGGTCTAGAAGACATAAAATAATTTTTTTGAAAAGCCACAATTTATTTGAAAATTATTTATTTTGTGCGGGATACGGTATATGTGCAATGTAATGACGTACACCAGTTTAGAATACCATAATACGTTTTCACCAAAAGTGAATTCATGATACATCCAGTTCGGAATCTGAATCATCGTCCATTGGGATTTCATGTGGAACAGCGCCCATTCGCATCAAATCCTTAGCTAGTGTTGTACTAATTTCGGATGCCAATTGATATGGTGTTAAACCAGCATAAGTCTCCCGCTCCAAACTTGAATTGCATTCCTTGATTAAACAACGAACTGCTCTGGTATGATTTCTTTCAACAGCGAAGTGCAAAGGCGTTCTTCCACCCTTTCCGTCGCTGATATTCAGGTCTGTTCCAAGCCAGTGTAATGCTCGAATCACATCACAATGTCCGCCACTTGCTGCGAGGTGAATAGGAGCTTGACCTTTAAAAAACAAATAAAGCAGTTTGTGAAAAATATGTCCAGCTGCTAGTTTCCGCTTTCAATTTAGTTTTGTGCTTCCGGCTGGACTTAAATGGGTTTATTGTCATGCATGAACTATTAAACTAACGGCTGACAAAGAATTTCGTGAAATAATCTGTGCAATTAAGTTGAATGGCTTCGAAGGAAAATGCAAATGTTCGGCTAAGAATTGCTCGCGTTAGGGAAATGCCAGAACACTTTATGTCTCATTCTCAATATGCAAGTTTTAATACTCAGAACAAAAGGCATTTATGGTTTTCATAAATGTCAAGTTGTACCTAACAAAGTCTGGAAAAACCAAAGCTTACGGCACAGAAACACACATAAGCACAACAGTAACGGTATAGAATTGAACCTAATTCAACTGTGACGAGACTTGGGGACAAGGTACATGAGAGAATGAAATTCTTGGGCCAACATCCAAATACCTTTGGGAGCAAAGATAAATATAGCGAAAGTTTGGGGATTCCCTAGAACAAATTCGTTAAATCCACTTTTAGCACAGCGTAAATCTAAAAATAGTTAAAATTAAGAATCCTTTTACGGTAGAAGAAAACAGTAGTGCTCTATTTTTGAACATTTGGGTTTTGCCGTGGGAAACCCTGAAAAGTGTTTAGATCAGCTGCTTCCTTTCCCCATCGCAACCTAGCCATATGCCTGTACAGGCATATCTACGAAATAGACTGTGTAGCATGCATTTGCAGGTTGAACTTTTCCCAAAAAAAAGTAGCGTCATGTCTGTCATGTGCAAAACTAACGCAGTGCCATTCTGATGTCATAACCCTGCATGAACAACAATTTATTGCGCAAAAGGTAAAAAAAAGTGTCTGATTCTAATAAAAATGTTGAACTCGGACACAACAAATCACGTAACTGTTTCATAAGTCATTCAAATAATGAAGGTGGAAAACAAAAATTCCATGAATCCGAATCCCATCCCAACTATCCCAAGCCCAACCAGAACCAGTGAAAACCAGTTTGATGATAATAGACAAACAGAATCCAACAAAATCCGCCGCAAGTTTAACTTTAAGGTAAACAACATTCAAATTGCACAAATCCATTCCATTGATAAAACCTAACTTCACTCTTCGTCGGGTGGAATACGACAATATGAGGAATACGCAGATGGGCCGGCGAAGGAAACCATCGGAATACAAAATGGAATGGGGGAAATCCCACCGATTAAATTAAATCAGAAAGACACAACCCATGCAATTATATTAACAAAATTACCGTCATAGTTGAGAAGATCAAGTTCTTGAGGTAATGTTTGCGCGACTGGAGAATAACGCAATTGACAGTCGTGAATTTCAGATGCAGACAAGGCCATCGTTAGGGCCTGGACGCATGACAGGTCACCGAGTTGTGCAGCCTATTTTTTTTCATATGATAATACTGTAATTACACAAGGAAATTTTGTTTACGATTCAAATGTTAATCCTTTTACTCACCAAATGGAGCGGGGTATTCCCTCCCTTATCACGCATATCAACACGAGCCCCCGCAGTCACAAGCTTCCGCGCTATTCGAGGCTGCTTTGTAATAATTGAGAGATGAAGTGCCGTTTGGCACATGTCATTTTGGAAGTCAAGAATCGAGGGATGGGGAACAAGGCTGAGAAGGGTTATCACGGCATCAGTAAATCCTTCCATGACACCAATATGGAGTTGTCTAAAATCAGAACAAATTCGAACCCATTAATTTGATATTCATAAGGTACTTTGAATATACAAAGCGCCTGCGTCAAATGTAGACCATTATTAGAAAATTCGGAGAGTAATTCAAAGTAAAAAAAATTGTTTCCCTTCGGCATTATTTGAAGTTGGATTATTTTCTTGCGACCTCCGTAAATCGTTACAATGTTATAGTTTGAGACACTATCAAATTATAGTATAACATAATGTATTAAAATGCCCCTAAACAAAATGCCTTGAAAGTAGAAAATAGTTGTAATTGAAAATTCCAAACCAAACTATGCAATGGTCCAATTCAAACACTTAGATTGGCAAGCAAGTGGGCTAGCAATAAAACATGCACATTTAAAACAACACTTAATATTTTAGCCATTACGAAAGTGGTGAACTACATAGGTACACTGATACTGATTTATAAAACCGGTTACGGTCAGTCGGTACGGTTACAAACAACTCTACTACAAAACCTACTACTACGCGAAAAGCGATTGTCCCCATAATAAAAATTTTAAACTCAATTCAAACTCACGTGTCTCCATCAGCATCCGGAGTAAAGAAATATTCCCAAGCAGGATAATCCTCCTTGTCAATGTCACTGATTTTTAATTGACTCAGACTTAATTGTTCGGAAACATCCACACCACTATCCAATCGTTGATACTCTCCATTTCCCCCAGCGGAGGAAGATAAGTCACTTTCAGTTGTACAAAGTCCAGACAAAAATCCAGAGTCAATTCCGTGAGCACTGCTCATACACTTATCGGAATCAAAATCTTTTTCGTTGGATGCCATTTTAGGCGAGGCACGATTTGCAAATATTTAAAAATCCAATTCGGCCAACACCAACTGCCAGCAGTTGATCTTCAACCCCACAAAACAATAATTACAAATCTCGATGATCAGGAAGTAAATTTAACCTATCCCACGCACTTTCTCTTGTAGTTGCTTTATGCTTACATTTATTACAACAAATTGTACTACTGTAATTAAAGTCTCACTCACTCCTCAATCAATAAAAAAAATGTGTCAGGCAAATTGGGAATTCGCATTCCCACCTGCCAGGCCAAGATTGTGTGAGTTCGTTTAGTTGATGGTCGTGTGAATTTCCTTTGTTAATTGCTGAGGTCACTTGTGACTGGAACAGAGGCGGAGCAAGTAATTAGTGAGCACCATGTGTGTGAGTCCAAGATGATTAACTTTACTGCACTGACATGAGGAGGAATTCCTTCTCACAGAATGCAAACAATGGGATTTGGTATTGGTAGGGTTTTTTGCACACTGGGTGAGTGAGTACGGAGTACGTCATGAATGGGAAATGTAAATCTCGCCTGGGATTCCCAGCTGGGTTGGGTGAATGGGTGGTGACCAATTCCACATCCCTTATGTTACGGGCATCCCAAACAAACACTCCCATTCCCATTATAGTTCAGGTTCAAGTATGCGAAATGCAACCGAAAAATGCATACCTAATACCGAAAAAACCTTACTTACATACCAACTAGAGAAATAGCTCATAGTTTAAGGATTTTCATTGATGTTAGCGCACATTTATTACAGGCTTATTCAGATTAATGTTATGCCTCTAAAGATTACATTTATGGTGGTTTGTTGCAGTTTTGTCTGACGATAGTGCTTCTATTTACGTCATTTGAAGAAAAAATGATTTTGCTGCTGCTGCTGCTGCGTCGCGGCGGATTGTAATCACTTTGACTACAATAGTATTGCGTCAATTTGAACAGTTTTTATATTCATGTGGTCCGGTCGGCGCAGTAGTGCCAGGATATCAGTTGCACCTGAAGCAGATAGCTACTGGACAGCAATCGGGTGCATGAAAGCAAACCGCCGATCGACTCGGCCATAAAAATTAATGAAAATGGTGAATTATAAGGCGAACAAACGCATTACATAGACAAACTTTATGCAAGGTTGCAAATTTCCCAAGTCGTTCGACAACAATAACTACAATCATAATCCCGATCCCGTGTCATTACCATTATCTTTACTTGGCTTTTGGAAATCCTGGAAACCGAACTACTTTACTGATTCTACTACTCGACTGTGCAATAATGTGTAATGTAGCTTTGTAAGTATAGCTAACCAAAGGCGACCACTATACACTCTGTAATTTAATTAATTCTGTTCGCTTCAGAGCTTTCTGCCAGCTAACCCAGAAAACTAGTTAAGTCGTACATCATATCGTCTGTTTTGATTCCCCATGAGTGATTGTGACATGTACAAATTTTCTTCCTCAATAAAGTTTCAATTAAGACAAAGTTAGGAGATTCAAAATTGCGCTTCTCTACAAGGCAAGGTCGGTCGCTTTGCAATTGAGACAAATATGCTTAATTTATTATTCTGTCTTCTTGTTTACGCGGAAGCGGAAACAAAACACACAAATGCTAAAGAAGGTCTCTACGTATTTGCAGGAAGCGATGACAATAATGCAGTACAAATATAATGTATATGTGCGCTGATTGTGAGTTGCCAGTTTTTCCAGCTAGTAATAGTGCTGAGCCTCACCACCTAATCCACTGATCTTACTATTATGTGATTATGATTATTTAATACTTACTCTAAATTTTAATTTAAGCAGGCATGTCCGCAAGCAAGGTGTCGAACGTGTGACAAGTGACAACTCATTTTCCAACTTGACGAAGTGCAATATAGCTAATTGGTGTAATCCCACCAACTGCAAACGCAGCTTTTCGCCTAAAAAATCGAACCGTGTTATTTCGTAAAAGTTCATCCTCGGGGTGCGTCCCCAACGACCCTGGATGATATACTTAAGTGAATGTGTGCTTTGCACAAGTTCATCACCACAAAAACAAAGAACCGGTTTAAATTCTGGTTTATTAACAAAAAAAATAATTTTACTCCATGTAGAGCCCGCACGCTTCAAATGCACCCTGAAACTGGTAGTCGTCGAATAAAACCGGATTCCCATCTAATTGACGAAGCTCGGGATTTTCCAGAGCTTTACTACCACGTCGCGTCGGCGGTTTACAATTAAGCCTAGAACTAAAGACTAACGTGAAGCAAATATGGTCAAAGCTATGCATAACTTATTTTCAAATTCTCCCAAATCTACAAACATAGCAGCTATTTATTATCTAAATATAAGAAAGTTAAAATTAACTGAAAATCCAACTCGCTACTGACGCTGTGAAGGTCTAGCTTGTAAAAAACTTGTACTTTGCCCTTTCAAATAAATAAGAAACTTATTATCAAGCTAATTAAGAATACCTGGAGGAAAGCAATTAAAGTAAGATTAAAGATCTGAACTTAAATTACTTATTGAACGATTTCGGCGAATACAAATCAGAACTGTAGCAACTTATCTGACACCCTGAAGCTGGCTTACGACAAGCAACTGAACTGCTAACATTCGAACTATTGGGTTTGGACCCTAAGCTTCTGATTTGACAAACGGTTTAACTGTTCAGCAAATGAATTAATTGAATATTGTCATTGTCCGCTGCGCTGGCCAGGAAAACCAGCATATCTCAACTTAAGGCAGAAGCATTTTAATATTAAAGAGCGGAATATTTGCTCCTGGAGGAACATTAAAAGAAATGAGCTAAATAAAGCTAATGGCTGAAGTGTTTATGATCTAATACTTTATTGAGTGAACTATTTAATCTGGAAGACATGAAGATTTTGTCATTTCTGACAAAGGCCCCAACAAGTCAGGAATTAGTAGCTCCGACCAAATAAAGTATAATTTTTAGCCAGTGAAGTGCATTTCGTATTAATACACTTCGTACTTGAACTGACTTCCTTGGGTTGTTTGAATGGAATACACAAACTTTTCGCCCCCATAGCTGGTGCTCCGGGTTCACTGGGTTCATCCTTTGCACTATCCTTTTTGATTGTATCTTCACAATCAACGCCACCACAGAATGGAGCCATAATAATGTGCTTCTTGTCCAAATCCTCGCAGAAAACTTTCCAATCCTCAGTTACGCTAATATGACTCTGAAGTTCCGCGTTCGCTCTAAATAACGTGTAGAAAAATATGTTATCTAAAGTAGCATACAAAACAAACAGTCGAGTTTAAACTTACTTATCAAATAGGTTCTTATGAATTTCGTTCAACAAAGTGGTCAGATCAGAAGCTAACGTTGCTTGTTTAAAATCGCTTTTAACTCCATTGTCACGTCGAACGGCAACATACTTGCTTTCTTTCAAATCTCTTGGCCCTAACTCAATTCGAATTGGCACACCCTGGAATTGAGATAATTAAAAAATGCGGATTTACTGTATTCCGATCGAAAGTTTGAGGAAAGCACTGCATGGCTGCAAATAAAGATGCGTTAGTACCTTTAATTCCCAATGGTTGTATTTCCACCCCGGAGAATAATTGTCTCTTAAGTCGGCTTTGGCTCTTATTCCAGCCTTAACAAGTGTATCCTCATACAATTTGCACGTGTCCAGCAGAGTATTTTTGTCAGCAGCCGAAAGAGTGGCAGTAACTCCGCAAGGAATGATGATGACTTGAATACAAGCAACTCTTGGAGGAAGTACGATGCCTTGGTCGTCTGAGTGAACCATTACCATTGCACCTAACAAAAGAATCGCAACCGCGTTTTGGCGTTTTAAAACAATTGAACTTAGATAAGACCTGTAACGCAGGGTTGAAAAGAGGTAGGTACCGGAAGGTGAGTCTTACCTATAGTGCGAGTTGACAAGCCCCAAGAATTCTGATATGCAAACCTCTTTTCCTGGGTTTCTGGATCTTCAAAAACGATGTCAAACATTTTTGAAAAATTTTGCCCTAGGTGGTGGGATGTTGCCCCCTGGAAGTTAGAGTAATTTATTTTTTAGTTTAACTGCTCTATTAGGCTAACCTCAGAACCAATTGACATAAGTAATATTTCAAGAATCCTTTACTATAAATATTCTAATAGCAGATTTTACTAACTTGTAAACCACGGCCTGATGCGGCGACAAATGCCTCCACAGTAGTTGTGTAATCACCACCTGGGAATTTCTCCTTCTCAGTTTTCCTACCAGGAATTACTGGAATTGCCAATAAATCCGTGTAAACTTTCTCGTACAAGCCTGAAATCATAGCAAACACAGTTTTGACTCCTTCTTTGATCGGGTGTCACGCTGTTAAGAGATAATTTTTTTTACCAAGAATTTGATAAACTTCCTCCTCCGCCTCCTTGTATGTTGCAAATGCAGTATGTCCTTCTTGCCACAAGAACTCTCTCGTCCGAAGGAAAGGTTGGGGATTTTTAAATTCCCACCTCTGTATCATGTTTTATAAAATTTAGGATTTGATAACTGAACTTAACGATAAACGAACTGAACGATAACGTTCAATTTTTTCATCAGCGTCAGCATAAGCTTACCACAACATTGTTCCATTGGTTAATTTTTATTGGCAAATCCCGATATGACTGAACCCACTTGGCAAACGCTGGGTACATTATTGTCTCAGATGTTGGACGAATAGCGACAGGTTCTGCCATTTCAGTGTTTCCGCTTTTTGTGACCCAGGCAACCTAAATGACATGAATAAAATTACATGTTACATGTTATAGCACTGGTTTCATCTCAACAAGCTGCAAGTACCTCCGGAGCAAAATCGGCAATATGATTCTTTTCTTTCTCAAGAGCAGCCTGACTCACAAACATGGGAAAGTAAGCATTGGTAACTCCTAGCTTTTTTATTTCAGCATCAAACCATTTCTGAATTGCCTCCCAAATGCTGTAAGACCAGGGACGAAGAATGTAGCAACCACTGACGTCATAGTATTCAATCATTTCACTTTTGGTTATGACCTGTAAAAAAATTATATTAGACACACATGGGACAAATTCCAAATTTGCGAATAAACTTAAATGTAGACCTCTTACCTGAGTAAACCAATCGGACAAATTCTCACTCTTCTTTGCTTCCAAGCCAAGCCGAGTAAGTTTCTTTAAATTAGGATTGTCCCCTTCACCCGCGGAGGGCTTTGCAGCTTGTTGCGGTTTCAGTTCTTTCTTAGGTTCCTTCTTTGTTTCTTTCTTGGGTTCCTTTTTGGCAGCAGGCCGGGCTTCCTTCGGGGGATCATAGTCTTTGCCAGCAACTTCCTTGTATTTAGCTTTAAGTGATAACAGAACCTTCACTTCAGCATCTATAACATCTTTAGTAGCATTTCCTTTCAGCCCTCGGACTTTATTTCCTTGCTCCTCAATCTGAGCCTTGATAGCATCACCAGCATCAGCTGACATTTTTACCGCTTCTGGTTTTTTGGCTTCCGCAGTGGGCGCTTGTACAGGTTTCTTATTTTCCTTCTTGGAATCCTTTTTCTCAGGAGCTTTCTTGGGTGGATCGTAATCCTGGCCGGTTACCTCTTTATACTTGGCCTTTAGAGCAAGCAATACCTTAACCTCTACGTCAATAACTTCTTTCGTAGCTGCTCCTTTCAGTCCTCGAACTTTATTCCCTTGTTCCTCAATCTGAGCCTTGATAGCAGCACCAGCATCAGCTGATATTTTTACCACTTCTGGTATTTTGGCTTCCGCAGTGGGCGCTTGTGCAGGTTTCTTATTTTCCTTCTTGGAATCCTTTTTCTCAGGAGCTTTCTTGGGTGTATCGTAATCCTGGCCGGTTACCTCTTTATACTTGGCCTTTAGAGCAAGCAATACCTTAACCTCTACGTCAATAACTTCTTTCGCAGCTGCTCCTTTCAGTCCTCGAACTTTATTCCCTTGCTCCTCGATTTTAGCTTTGATATCAGCACCGGCAGCAGAATTTGTCAAGTTCGCATCTGGAGTCTTCACTTCAGCGTTATTAGGAGTTACTGCCTTTACAGTTTCTACCTGTAAACAATTCGATGCATTCAGCTTAGTTTTAAATTTCACCTAAATTAAATAAAACTTATAACACCGAATAAAAAAAACACAATTAGTGTAGTTCCTCAATCTACAAACATATGGTATATTTTATGCAAACATTTGTTCACCTTAAACACATGCAATGACGCTTTAGTTTAACAAAATCCTAACTTATCAATGAGGTTAAATACGACTGTAAAATATTTTTGCCGACGAGATCACAATAGTAATACCGGCTTTACTAAAATGATAATAAACGAGCAGACTACACTGGTCCACCGCAAGTGAGAATTATAAAGCCCAATGCCTAAACCATAATTTACAACCCATAGTGCAGCTAACTGCTTTGCATCCACATCCCTTCACTTCGACGGCTAGCTCAGCAGACAGCAGAGTTACTTCTATCTTGCTTTGGGCATAAATCTGATGATATATAAGCGCCATGCCGTGGGGCAGAGTTTCATGCCACAAGTAGATTGGCATACCATATATATGCGTGCCTTTTTTGTAATTGTATTGTAACCACTGCTTGCATCGCGTGGTCGGCCTGGTGGCTGGTGGCAATGATAACTAATCAGCTCGATGTCCAAAAAATCAAGTCATAGAAATATGTTAACAACACTACAGCAATTGTGCGGCAATTTTTTATAACGCATAATTATGTGAACCGTCAGATCATTTTCATTCAATCACATGGCACATGTATACAAAGCTAGGGTAGGGATTCGTGCCAAGAATTCGTCAAGCTCAAAGCGTTACCCCTAAATCCCTAAAATAACCTTATTAAGCAAGGTTTTGAAAATTATAGATTACTAACCTGTTGTTTTGGGATCTTCGCTGTTGGCATTTCCTTTTTGTGACCATCAGGGATAGCAAAAAGAACGATCGGACTCTCTTTGCAAGTGTGTGGGCTATTAAAAATTAATACTCAAGTCAAGCAAAGCTAAACAGATGCAGAATGACAGATTTCAAATTAACAACATTATCAATGGACGCACCTTCGGGGCTCGTAAGCCTGATCACAAATAAAAAATCCCTTCCGCTGAAGTTGGATAATCTCGCCTTTCTTAACATTATTCAGGTCTTCGTCACCAACCATGTCAACCTTAATCTAACCATTTAAAATGCATCAGTTAACATCTAAATTGTACCAACAATTCAGTAAGAACTTATCAATACTGTTGTACTTACCCTTGTATTGGTTCCAATGTAGCTTTTGAAGTCATCTTCCTTCGCCAAAACTGGTTTAGAGATGATGTGATCGAAGTACACGCATACGACAGGAAGAAGTGGACTTTTAGCGGTGTCAGCTAACCAAGTTATTTTCATAGTCTTCTTGAAGTCTTTGTCATCCAAATTTGTTGTCGCCTCGATTTGAGTGATTGCTCCATTCGATGATTTAGAAACTTTTGTAATTTTTAGATTACCCCAGTTAATGAAAGTTACATTTTCCCCTTCTTTAAACAAAATCGCATCGGACTCTTCCACCCAGACTGTTGGCGCTGTCCAGACTATTCGCTTTCCAACGTCGGGATTTTTGGGATGAGCTGGAGCTTCATGTGAACATTCCTTTGCGTCAGTTACATGTACTGGAATCCTATCAGATTTCTCCAGTGCAGTGTGACGGGGAACAACAGGGTCAATTACCTTTAATTTCAGTGAATCGTTTATGAGCTATAACAATTAATATGATTTTAATTAAAATACAAATAACAGACCAACCTTTCTGTTAAACGCCCATATCTTGTCCCATTCCATCACAACGACTGACCGTGAGGATCCCTGTGCTATAATAAACTGCCTGAGACCTTCTACAGTCATTCCACGTCGCAAAATCCCTCTAACAGTAGGAAAACGAGGGTCATCCCTGCATAAAATATAAAAGTTTACCCGTAAGTTCCTTGCTGGCTAGCAAAGAGAACGTGCGTAATAATTTGCCAACGTTTGCTTACCATCCATCTACTAGCTTTTGATCAACAAACCAAGTTAACTTCCGCTTTGACAGAACTGTGTTTGTCAAATTTAAGCGGGAATAAGAATAAATGTAGGGTTTCCTAATTCCAAGTGTGTCAATGAACCAATAGTATTGAACATCTCGATCCAGATACTCCGTTGTTCGCAAAGCATGAGTAACCCCCTCAAGACTATCCACGATTGGACAAGCAAAGTCGTACGTCGGATAAACTCTGTTATTATACACTATATAAGTCTTGAATCCCTGAAATTCTGAAAACAATGCTTCGACTCACTTGTATTTGTCTCCAGTCCTTGGATGATGCTCATTCTTGCAACGATAAATAGTTGGATCACGTAAACACCCATTTGGTGAATCCATATTAATTTTGGCACGGATTGCGCAGGATTGCCCTTTGGGAGTTCCTTTCTTCATTTCGTTCCAAAAATCCAAGTTCACCTCAACAGCTGGGAGGTAGAAATAAAGCATCAAACATGATGTAATCTTGCTAGTAATTTTAATGTTTCATATCAAATATTGATATTACTATTACTAACAATTGTTTCGGTTCTTGGATTCAATTCGTCCTTCACGCTCATTTTTCATTGTTTCCGGATCTGTATCATCGGCATACGCATTTCCCTCTTTAATGAGTCTCTCACAGAGCTCAAGCATTAGTTCAAAATGACTGGACGTATATGTGAATTGATCCGGTTTCACTTGCATCGTCTCCAGATCCTTCAAAATCGCCTAAAGAATTTTGTGGCAAAGTTGCACATTGTAGTTTAGTTACTTTCAATTTCTCTGTTGAACTCGCAAACTGCTTTCCAATTGATAAAAATTCACATAACTAACCTCTTCAAAATCCGTATTTTCCTTGGCTGGATTTGTGTCATCAAATCGCATAATAAGCTTTCCCTTGAATATTTGCTGGTAGTATTGATTCAGCAAGGCAGCCTTGGCGTGCCCAATATGCAGAAACCTGCCAAATCAAATCAAAACATGGAACTTTTCAAAAATAATGATTTGTGTATATCCGTTCTAAATTTGTACATAGTATTAAATATTTAATGTATCCTGCCCAGGCCCGCTGACCAAAACTAAATGCACCGGCATAGAGCAGCAAAAAGTGGCATAACATACCCAGATGCTTCCGGAGGGAACCGAACGACAACTTCCCCCATCACCGCTCCTGGAAGATCCACAAATTTTCCTTCTTCTTTCGACATTTTTGTTTGTTTCTAATTCTGGATATCCAGAGAATCGAGATCTGTTTTGGTGATGACAGATTCCAGCAGCGGTGAACTTGAACGTGGGCAGCAGCTCCGACCGAATGCCAATTGCAAATGAGCCAGCCCGCGTTGATGACGAGCAAATTTCATGTGACCGCATGTTACCCAGCACGAATACAAAACGAATTGAAGCCGAAGCAGTTGAAGCCATGTAGGTTCTACACCGTAATTTCTCTCATTATTGCGTAATCTGATTCACTATCCGTATCCGATCCGCCACCAATATAATAACCTGGATGGTGTAATTTTGAAAGGAACAGTGCTTGTTTCACATTTTTAGTCTATGTGTATGAAGTTCAGCACGCGATGGATCATAATTTTCATAATGTTAGAAAGATGTCTCATGTTTTGAAAAAATTGACAATATTTCAAAAAATACTGACCAGTAGTGCAATAAGATAACTTTCAGCATGAAAAATTAGGTACAGCTTGCGCTTAATGAAGTTGCTTAGTTTAAATATTTTAAAATCCAAACTTGATTTTCGTTGATTCCGGTTTTAGTTAACAACAAATGAATAAACTTATTGAACCATAATGAGTCGCAATAAAGTGTGTTTTACCTAAATCAAGGAGCTAAACTAGTGACGAGTAGCAATTCAGCAATAAATTGTATTATGGCAAAGGAGTAATTAAACAAATGACAGTCAAAAAGAAGTGTTTCACACGGCTGACGTAAACATACGTATTTCACGGTAAACTCACTGTATGCCCAGTCGCGAGCGACACAGTTCTTGGAGTAAATTGGAGCGAATCACCAAATGATCAAAATAAAATCTACATTTCTAAACATAACGATCACATTCACTTCACATTGTTAATTAAGTTATCTTGCTAACATTAACAGCAGGACGACAACCAAGAAGTAATTCTGTTTACCTGAGATTGCATGTGAATAGGAAAATCCTACGCACCTATCAGCTGTCAAAATTTCGCTTACGATTAGCCACAAGCCATCGTTCAGAAAGTTACTTTGTTTAAATGAAAATTGGCACACGTTCAAAGAATACTACTGCAGTGACGTAATGATGACATGGACATATCCTATTTATTTTCCGATTCTCCTCCTGCTGTAAAGGCGAAGTAAAAGGGGACGGACGTGGAAGTGCGCCGTATTAAATTTGTTTTGACATTTCTAGTGACAGTGACAGTGAATACGGACGGAGGTGAGGTCAGGAAGCGCAAAGGACGAATCAGGCTTAATCACCATTTCTCAGGAATTGAATCGACCCAACATAACATAGCACCACATCAGTCAAAATATACCACAGTAAGATACGTCTCTGAACTACTAAAGACTAAACTAAACTAAAAACTAAAGACATCGAACGCAGATCACAGATAGGAACGAGAACACAAAGAAAGAACAAATCTCACAACTTCTTTGGCTTTCGTTGAACTGGTACGGTTTTACAAATATTCTTTTACAAACTAATTAGTAAATAATCAAAATCATTAAGGATGAAAGAATCGGAATAGTATTGAGATCAAAGTTCCAACAAAGAAATGGAAGTTGAGTTTCACCACTAACGTATTGTATTAAAACCCGTTTCTTCAACATTCAATCAGTAATATTTTCAGTGCCCCTAATCGCACTTTCTAAACCAAGATATGAAAATAACTAATGGTTCAGGTTCATATTCCGGGCTTGGCTGACATCCTAATCGAAACATTTCTATTTCAGGTATTCCACAGCATAACAGTAACCAAGTACAGCAAGACTTGCAAGGCCGTTTGGCGTTTACATTAAGCAGTTTAGTGAACAAAAGTGATCGAAATTTCCCATACGTGTAAATTCGTAAAATGATGTAATTTTGATATCCAGTTTTCTCACATACATACAGCCTAGTACTGTTAATCACAACTCACAATACTCTATGTTTCGCTCGTTAAGCTTTCTCATCAGGAGTTACTTTACTGGAATCATTGGAATGCACAAAATTGCAATATAATTTAATTGCATTTGCAATTAAACTTGAATGTTTCCAATAGCCAGTCTGGCATTTGAATGGTGGACGTACACAATCCAGTCCCATTTTTACACCTTAACCAACCACCGGCTCCGCAAGGAAAAAGCGAATGGCTTCATCACATTTGTCAACAGGTAAACTTTACACATCATGTCATGATTCTGATCTGTACTTATGCAGAGGTTTCCACTTCATCCCATCATAAGTCCGACTTGGAAATCAAAACATAAAGCCAGACATTTTAGCTGGAATCTTAGTTTGTTGAGTTTGTAATGTGTTTGAAGATTGAACACTAAATGAATAAATGAAAACGAACGACCTGCTCTTTGAGAATTTGTAGTAGCCAAGGAGTATCTGGGAAGGGATTCTGCAACTTAACTTTAGGTTAATTATTTTATGACAGATGTATATTAGCTTTAAATTTGAATTCGGAGGTACATGTGCGCTTGTGAGAGCTTAAATTTGCTATGTTAGTCGTTATCTCGAGTTCAGCTCTTATCTCAATGTTAGCAATAACCTCGACCGTTTGGATGGCTGCTCTGCTGCGCCGTGCGCTTGGATATACTATTTTTATAGTTTGCAATTCCCTTGCCAATTTCCTTTCAATGATTCACTCAGCCAACTGCTGCGCTGATGCTGACTATGCATGTTATAACGACAACCACAATCACAATGCATCATTGCTCGCGTGCTTGAATAATGCAAAAATAGTTTAACAGTGCTAGTCTACTGGTGTTCTAGTGTTTACTTTCCCGGACTGATTATATAAACTTAGAATGGATATAATTTTTGATTTAATACTTCAGGTCATCCAGGACATGGATCAGTATGGGGTCTGTGTAGTGGACAATCTCCTAGGAGAAGAAAGGGGTGCTCAAATTTTAAAGGAGGTTCACGCGTTGGAAAAGTCCGGGGCTTTCAGAGACGGTCAAGTAGTTAAAGAGCAGCAAACCCATCACACATTTCCTGGAGTTCATCCAGTTCGTGGAGATAAAATTGCCTGGGTTGACGGAGGAGAACCCAATTGTCAAATTATTTCCGTCCTTATTGCTCTCATAGATGCCGTAAGAATGTATTCATATTAGTTTTGTAGCAATTTTAATTATTCGACACTGTGAACTAAATGTTTCTAAAAATCCAAACAGATCGTTATGGGGGCAAATAAAATTCCAAATAATGGAAAGTTAGGAAACTACACCATAAGGGAAAGGACAAAGGTACACCACGAACTTTCCGCTTCCGCATTATGTTATGTTCAATTCTGCTATTAACCCAATAATGTTCCTGTGTCTGTTCTGTTCATCGAAAACGTAAACTCAACATTGACTGATTTGTAGGCAATGGTGGCGTGCTACCCTGGGAGTGGAACGCAATATGTAAAACATGTGGACAATCCAAACAGAGACGGAAGGTTAGTCACATTGTTATTAAATTTATTTTCTAAAGACATTAATACGGTTTCGTGATTATCTAGAATCATCACATCCATTTATTACTTGAATAAAGACTGGGACACCAAGGTACACAAACATGCTCAAAATTGGCTTCTACTTACAAAATTTTGGTGTTTCAGACGAATGGAGGCCTCCTACGAATATTTCCCGATGGCTATTCAAACCAAGTGGCTGACATTGAACCTCTATTTGACCGAGTCCTTTTTTTCTGGTCTGATCGTCGAAACCCTCATGAAGTACAACCGGCGTTTAAAACGAGGTGCTGAAGGGGCTCTGTCTCACACTTATGAATGACTTAAAACTCCAGTCCTGTGGATTTGCTAGTGCTTATATATGTTTTCAAACCACTTTTCAGGTACGCGATCACATTGTGGTACTTCGATGCTAAGGAGAAAGACGAAGCTCGGGTTCGTGTGCGTGAACAATACAAAGCCGAAAGCTGAAACGCATAAATTTATAAATCTCATTGATGTGTATTGTGTGTTAGATAATTCACCTATACGTACTATAAGAAAGGTTAAGCCTATGTCATGGTTTGGATTTAGGATACCAAGCTCTGCGGCTAGTTACAACGTATCGGCTAAAGTTTAATTTTAACTCCGTCACGCCATGTAACTGCAACTTAAATACGTTAAACTAACTTTTGAGTTTAACTGACAGTTTAGTTGAGCGAGCGGGGGCCATAAGCAAATCTACGTTAATAGAGTAGTCAGCTTCGTCAGAAGGAAGCCATATGGAATGGAATTGACAAATATGTACCTTGGAATTTGTGTGACTAGACTAATAACTGAAAGTAAACCGCGCTACGATAAACTCAGTTTTGTCCTAAAGTGGAAGAATTGCAAACTTTTTCTTGCGATCATATCCTCATTCATTTTTGACAATTAAGTCAGTTGCAAGGTTGCATTGTTGCAACCCTTTCAAAAAATGCGAAATATTATATCACTTTTGTTTGTGTCATTGTCATTAAAAAGATCTTCGGAGTATTTCATCTTCATATTGGAACTCAAGTAAATTGGATTTTAGATTAGCCTTTACGTGGTGGTTTTAAATGTACATTGCACTGTAATGAAGTTTTCAAATTAATTTGACATTTTAATTATTGGGTTGAATTATAATACTCTGAGCCCAACCTGTCAGCCCAACGAGCCATCCAAGGACATTTTTGTCTTTAATCGAAATATAAAACCTGATATCTAGCTAGACCGACAATTTTCTAGCATAAAACATTTCTCCATTCAGCTCAAAGGCTGACTGGTTGATCACAATTCCACATCACAACAAATGTAATAACAGTTTAATGCCTGAAGAAATATTGAAGTCAAACTTTTCAATAAAAGGATATGCACAAACCTTCAGATGTCAACTCATTTTCCTGAATCAGTTCAGTGTCATTCTTCTGTTGGCAGTTGGCATTCGTCCAGCTTATTTTCATACGGGGTGTAAGTTTTAAAAGAAAAATTTGTTTTTGCAAACGAACCCTAAAGGCACAAAATAAAACCATCAACACAAATACGATTTTTGAGAACTATAATTTTGCATTTATAAAAAGTAATTTCGCTAACCGGATTAGAGAATATACATCCATGGTGAGTGGAAGTAAATGGGTCCCCTTTGTCACCAATAATCACCATGTCTGGTAGTGGGTATAATGACAAAGCATGGTCAAAACTCCAGTAAACGGGACATATATGTAAAGGAAGTGGGCAGAGGTGACTTTGACCTATCAACGTCTTTACAAACTGGTGACAACAAAAATTAAAATTGGATAGTGCATTTCTCTGTAATTTTGTAAGAAAGTTAGTTTGTCTCACATGATCAGGTATATCTCCTTCAGTTTGGAAGTACAAGGAGTTTCTACACATTTTGGTATAAATATCCTCCCGGAAAATAACAATTTCCTTGGTGCAATACCTAATGCGACAAGGATTTGATGCAAATACTGCGCTTGGAATTTTGTCTCTGAAGTACTGGGTGATGACATCGGCAAAAGGTGGTCTAAGAAAGTTCAAAATAATATGTCACATTGAAAAAAGAGAGGCAACAATAAGAAAAAAAGCATGTTCTACCTGGGTAAAATGTTTACAAATCCCGGATCAAGAGGACCGGGTATAAATACAAACTTTGAAACCTCGACCAGCACAGGAAACTCTGCTATAAGATCGGCTAAATTGTTGAGGGCATTTCTCAATGGAAGGGAACTTAGCGCTCCATGGGGTTCTGACAAGAAGTTGCCCAGAAAAATGAACATAACGGGACGAACTTCAACGAAACCTTCGAATAAAACTTTCAACTTCTGTAAGACCTAACAATTAAAACCAAAATCACGTTATTGCACAGTGGAGTATATATATCATGCTGATATTCTTAAAGTAATCACCTTCAAAACATCTAAATGAACATCCGAAAGTATAACAAAAATAGCATCCTCTTGTTGCTTTTCAATTATTTGCAGCCGTTCTTTGTTTGATGGATTACTAATCCCACCAAAGAAATTTGTTATTCCGTAATAAGCCCTGCAAATTAATTCATAGTAAATAACTTAGTACTTGAGTATTTACAGTGAGCCTTTAAGACATTATTGAGCACTGAATAATAAAACCAAACCTGGTTACACTGGCAGGCTCAGGTGGAGGCAACCCCATTGCATTGATATGAAATATTTGATCTTCGTAGAATCCCTCTGCTAGTACAAAGCAACTTTCTGTATAAAATCCAGTATGAAATTTTGTATCCGACAAATCTAGCTGTACTGAGCCGGTTGGGTCTTCTAGGTAGTATTTGCCTTCTTTCAACTGTGTTATCATTCCGAGAATTACAACGTCTCCAATCTTAACAGTCGAGCCACTTAGAAACTCAACAGTTTTTAAGTTAAATTTTTTCTTGTCGCCATCCCAGTCAATGCCTTGAATACTTGGCGTGAATAGTTCGTGATGCAGTGTTCTTTGAAGCAGTATAGCGTACCTGGTGAGTTTAAAAACATAAATCCAGTTGTAAACAAATAGTTGATTAACAAATGCTAAACAGAACCATCTTTGATATTACCTGTTTCTATACAGCAGAACCTTGTCTTCTGCGACACTAAGAAGGTTTTCAGGACTCGTGTTCAGCAAAAACTTCTTTCTCTCAACGTCATATGTAAACTTGGGTACGTCAAACGCATTTATTATGGTGACAATGTCGTCCTGTGTCTGTGCATCTCCCTTACCGCATTCCTTCAAACAACAATACCGTAAAACCAATGCCAATTGTGGCGCCACTCAAGAATTTTTTTACGCACTACGCACTTACGCACGCAGCTTGCTTTTTTTACGTTGATAGAAGTACCTTAGCAGCTATTTCGACAATATCCCTGCTGACCAAAGAACTTGTTAACGCCTGACGTTGGATTTTATCCACAATTTTGTCAAGCCAAATCCTTTGCATCCGAGTATCAAAATCACCCAAGATTTGATGTAAGTAGCTTGTGGCGTCACTAAAAATTGACAAAACGTCCAATCCTTCAAAACCTTATTTGATTTGATTATCTTCTTCGGCATTTTATTAAACCGACCATGATTTTCTGGATTCCATGTTAAGATTTAACTTACCCATTGATAGCCAATCCATTCAAGCTGAATATTGACTTGATCGACTTTCGCAGTACATCCATTTTAGCGACAGCTGTAGTAAATCACATACACAGAGTAATATTAAATATTTTAAAAATTAGGAACACACAACAAGAGGAATTTAATTCATTCAAAACCAGATGAAATGTGGGGCATTCTTATTGTGCGGATTTCAGTGTCTGTGTCTTGACTCCCGCGCCCGGGCTTTGGAATGCGAGCTGTTCATTGGCCTAGCTACTTTACGTGCGTCTCACTTTACCCCAACCCCTTCTGGCATAAAGGGGAATAACCCACACACGAGGGAAGATTGGAATGGAGGAAACGAAGGAGAGGAGCCAAGACGAGGAAAGGAGGAAAAAATCCGTTGACTGACTGACTTTGTGTGTTTTTGGCCGGCTCCAATACTAGATCTGCCTGTCGCTTTATTTCAGTCGTCTTGATAGCTACTAAAGTAAGTCGTCGTCTTCCAGTCTTGCTCTTTGTGGCTACACGCACACACCAACATTGACTTACCGGGGTGAAAGAACGCCAGACGGAGTGTTTAATTTCGTATTCATTTGATAATTCAGCTTCAAGTGATTTTTCCTCGTCTGCCTTGTGCCTTAGCTTACGCCGCTTTTGTCATCACAACAAGCCCTCATTGCCCATAGTGCCTTCCAGCAACAGCAAAGATTTCAAACAGACGCCAGACAATAATAAATATCTACAATTCAGACAAAGCAAAGGTAACTTTGAACTTATAGTTTTAAAATTGTGAATTGAACACAGTCGCTACACGAGTTGGTAGGTAGACTGACTGGACATTGTTTGTAATCAATGAGTCACCAGTCAGTCCTTGAGCTACCATCTCCTATTCTCGTATCGTATCGGGCATTCAATCACTGATCACTGCGCAATACTTTGGGAATTCACTGAGGGTTGAATAAGAATATTGAGTGATTTTGGTTTTTAAATTTTTTACAGAAGTATACACGATTGTGAGAAATACACATACGTTATTATCGCGCCTTGATTGACGTACTTACTTGTGGCCTGTTCTACTTGTTAGCTTGTTCATTTCAATCACATATCCAAAAGAAACTAGCAGGATGTCGGATAATCGTCTTCGTAGTTTTAAGAATATGGGGAAAGATACCGAGGTAATCGACTTGAAATCGAAATAACAGTCAAATAAATATGTATGAATATTAAAATGTATCGGATTTTGTATAATTTTGCTAGGAACTTCGCCGACGACGAAATGACACCACAGTTGAGCTTCGAAAGGCACGAAAGGATGAACAGCTTTCCAAAAGACGAAACATCGACACGGATGAAACTGATGGGTGTTTGTCTGATCCAGGTGAAAATTCTAACCTGAATGACTCTTTTGCAGGTCCTCTGAAGCAAAGCATTGTGCAAAAGATTGTTGAAGATATCTTCAGGTGATAATAGCAACTTACAACAATTTGTGCTAAGTGGTTTACTTGATGTTATTGTTTTACGTTTCTTATTTCTATTCTTGTAGTGATAATGAAGAGAACCAATTTATCGGAACCCAGGCGGCCAGAAAGATTCTCAGTCGAGAACGTCAACCACCTATTGATATTATGATTGCTGCCGGCATAGTTCCTAAATGTATTGAGTACCTTCGCAGTAGAAATCCTGAATTACAATTTGAGGCTGCTTGGGTTCTCACTAACATCGCTTCCGGAAATTCTGCCCAAACCAACATTGTTGTCAATGCCGGAGCCGTGGAACCTTTTATTGAAATGCTTCGATCTCCTTTCAATCATATTGCTGAACAAGCTATTTGGGCTCTTGGAAACATTGCTGGTGATGGGCCGGTTCTTCGAGATTTAGTCATAGCTAAAGGCATCGTTGCACCACTTGTCGGACTGGTCAGAACACAAACAGCGGTAAGTCAAATTAGCCCTAGCCAGTCTAGCGTCTAGCCTCATTGTAGAATTTAGGCCAGTCATGTTTTCTTTATTTTATAGCCCACCTTCTTACGTAATGTTGCTTGGACTCTGTCAAACCTCTGCCGAGCAAAGAATCCACCTCCACCGATTGAAGCAACTCGACAATGCCTACCGGCACTTGCACGTCTGATATCATTGGAAGACATGGAAATCGTCAGTATGTACAAAATATTTAGAAGTACATAACATACTATTAGGACCACACGAACTTATGAATAAATTATTAGCCGATGCTTGCTGGGCTCTGTCTTATCTCAGCGACGGGTCCAATGATAAGATTGAAGAAGTCGTGAAAGCTGGCGTAGTCCCAAGACTTATTCAGCTTCTAGATTCGAATAATTACAATGCAATCACGCCTTGCCTCAGGGCTGTAGGCAACATTGTAACAGGAAATGACTCTCAGGTAACGTCCTTTTTGTAATTCAAAGTGATTAAGGAGTTTTTGGAGCTTTCTCAAGGAGTGCTATGTAAATATGAATTTGAGACTCGAATTATCTTTTCATAGACTCAAGCCGTCGTGAAATGTAATGCACTTGCCGTTCTCACCAAGTTATTGAAGTGTCCCAAAGCTAACATTGTTAAGGAAGCTGCGTGGACGGTATCTAATATTGCCGCTGGGACTCAAGAGCAGATTCAGCAAGTTTTGGATGCCGGGATCGTCCCGCTTTTGCTTGACGTGCTGAAGCATGTAATACAAACTATGAAATGAGAATTTTTCCTTGACTTACATTGATCTTACTATAACCTATTGTTACTTTGATTTTAGGGTGATTTCAGGGCTCAGAAGGAGGCCGTCTGGGCAATTACTAACATAACTTCTGGTGGATCCGTTGCACACATGGTATTTTTGTGCCAATGTGGTGTGGTTCCTGCAATGTGTAAGATGCTCACGGTGAAGGACTGGAAAACTATTATGGTGGTTATGGATGGCATTGAAAATCTCTTGAAGGTTAATAAAACTGTTGTTTAACTTAACATATTTTATTGAAGAAAATAAATATGTTACCAAGATGTGTGTGTTTTTAGGGAGCAGCTGATGTTGGACAGGTAGATAAAGTCGCGTGTGCCATTGAAGAATGTGGTGGACTGGATACAATTGAACGCCTTCAGTCTCATGATAATAATTCAGTCTATTCCAAGGCGTACAGTATGATCGACTTATATTTCTCGGAAGAGGTAGGTGCTCAGATCCACGTTCGTCCACGACATTGTGGTTCAAATCAATGTACACTTGCCTTTTTAATTATTTCTAAGGGCAATGAGGAAGAGCTTTTGCCTCAGACTGATTCAACTGGAGATTTCCAAATGACCGCAAGTGCTCCGGAAGGTGGTTTCAACCTTTAATTGCAAGCCACCAAGTGCTGAGATGGAATGGAATATCATTTTATAATAACCAGCTCAATTCCTGTTCAAAAATTGCTTTCAGCTAATTTTCTCAATTTAATTTTTTCTTAAAATTGCAATCTACAACTAATACATTAATCTACCGCGAGTATTCATAAGTATTCAACCTGTGAATGAAGAAGCTTTCGTTCAATTTGCATTAAAATCTTACGTAATCACCGATGTCTTGACTTGAGTTATTTGCCATTCATCTTAAAAGATTCCTTTGCATGACATAAATTATATAAAATTATAAATTATGTAAAAATCCGTTTAAAATTCATTTAATAATCATTTATGAAATAGGAAAGTGCTCGTAGTCTTCCCTTGCCCCTAAACATTCTTGGCTTGTCTCTGCGTGGTACGGTGGGGCACTTGTGTGGGCTCATAAGTGTAGACCCGATCGAATGTGGTTCGGGGCTCAACACGTTCACATCAAAACAAACCCTGAGCCCGCCCGTACGTGGTTCTCATTTTAAATCTGTTTTAACTAATATGACAAGCTAGCAGTGTAGCATTAATTGCCCTATCAATAACTTCGGTTGTTGCTTGTTTGATTTGTATTTGCAAAACTCATCGTCACCACTTCACTTACGGTACAACTTCAAAATGGGTTCAAGCAAGATTCCTTGACAAGTATAGTTGTCCAAGAATCGTGGGTTCAAGTTTTCTGCTTGTAAAGCAAGCAAGAAGTAAGCTATATCAATAATTGGATCATTGTTTGACCTCTGGCTTGTTGCCCTACTACATACCTACCTACCAGTGAAGGGAGAAAGCCGGCGGGTAAACAGGTAACAAACAGTATTCAAAAGCAAGTTATATTTTACGGGGTGCGGATGTTTAGCCTTCGTGCTCTGATGTTTGAATTGAAAATTTTTAATTAGTTATATACCTATTAGCACCTGATGCCATTCAGCTGTGCTTTAGTTTTTCATAGAGTGAAGTTTGCCATTCGTCGATTGGACGAGTGATGATTTTTAACGCATACCTGACATTAAAAGCTCGAATTGTTGTAACGTAAAATAGCCAAGTGTGATTTGGTTATGTTCTAATGGTTTGCGCTTTTCTTGATCTTTAGTGTCAGTCCACCCAATCCTCAAGATGAGTTCGAAAATAACGGAATACGATGTGCTGGGAACAGTTGGGGAAGGAGCTCATGGAATTGTTCTCAAGGCTCAGCACCTTTCAAGTAGAAAATTTGTGGCCTTGAAAAAAGTGACATTGAAGAAACTCAGCGAGGAAGGGATCCCCATCCAAGTCATTCGAGAAATAAAGGCGCTTCAATACATTGAGTCCCATGAAAATATTGTCTACCTGATTGATGTATTTCCACAAGGCCTGAGCTTTGTTCTGGTGTTCGAATACATGCCTTCAAACTTGTGGGAGATCCTAGATTCTTACAAGCTTACTGGCTCCCAAGCTAAATGCTACATGCAAATGATACTTCGTGGATTAAAATTTCTTCACAGTAATCATATTATGCACCGTGTGAGTTTTTAATACCATCGTTGTTTGAGGAACTTAATTTAATAATTTCACATTAACATTGTACACATTTTATTTTACTGCAGGATCTAAAACCGGCCAATCTTTTAATAGCTCAAAACAAAATGCTAAAAATTGGAGACTTTGGTCTTTGTCGTCTGTTTTTCCCTGGCGAAAGTCGTGCGTTTTCTCATCAAGTTGCAACACGCTGGTACAGATCACCTGAACTTCTTTATGGAGCTCGATTTTATAATGAAGGTGTGGACTTGTGGGCAGTTGGTTGTATTTTTGCGGAGATGCTGAAGGGTGAACCCTTATTTGCGGTACACATAATTCAGTTTTATAATTTAGCACTAGCTTGCACATTGCACAAATAGATTCAAAATTTTTATAACTGTTAATATTTCCTGCCCTCGGCCCTCGCCCTCCACTCAACTTTTAGGGTGAGAATGATATTGATCAGCTCTTCAAAGTTATATCGGGTCTTGGAACGCCGGATGACCAGTCATGGCCTGGGCGTGCAAGTTTACCAGACTACAACAAGATAACCTTTGTCCAGACAAATGCCATTCCTCTGGATACCCTTGTGCCTTGTGACCTACCACATTGTACCGATTTCCTTTCCAAGTTTCTGGTATACGACTCAAATGTCCGAATATCAGCTCAAAAGGTTTGTTGGTTATAAGATGGTAAAATTTGCAAATTAGCTGACACAAAGTTCTTCAAACTATAACATCAACACAACCTTATATAATTACATTTTTTAGGCATTGGAAGAAGAATTCTTCAACTCGGATCCACTCCCTTGCTGCTATCACGAACTACCCGAAACACCTAAATCTAAGTCCAATTTTTTTCGGGATTTCGACGAGACCGTGGATGATAAAATACCTGATCGAGTAGCCAGCAATCAACCGTCAAACAGTACAAAAGATGAAATGTGATGCAATGTTTGAAGTTTACTAAATAGCATGCATGTTGAAGGATTTGTTGTTTATACTGAAATTGTGAAATATTGTCTAAGAGTCGCTTTGAAATAACATTTATTTTTCTGCACCACTACTACTCAAATTTTGAAAATAAGTTTTGAATGGGGTTGCGTAATTGAATTAGTGCATTTTAGTAATTTAGCATTTGGTAGTGAATTCTGTAAAGTGGGCCTGCGAATCTATCGGTCATTCTTCCCCTTCCCGCAAACCGGTAATTGGTTTTTTTGCCAAATCGCTTGGCGTAGATGTAAAGGTTGTAACTGTGAAAGGTTAGTAGTAGACCAGAGATCAAACGGAAGTGAGCGAAATCCCGTTGTGCTCTGTCATGTCACTGAAAACAATAAGTTGGGGCGTGAGGAAGCGACTTGTCAGCAGAGGCGCAGCTTATTTTGATGTCCTATCACTTTGTGTAGCCCCACAGAACCACTTCCAACTTCTTCCCGGAACTTGTTTTCCTTCTCCGGAGGTAAAATATATGACGCCTTGGCCATGTTCTCCTTTATTGAACACAAGGACTTGGTCGAAGTTTTAGGATTGTATTTATTTTGTTCCGTTTTCTTCAAAAAACTACCTCGGCACCCTTGAAGGTACTGAGGGAACTTACACATGGAATGGAGGCCCATGCCATCGCTGTGTGTTTTTGAAGATAAAGCACCGTCGAATGAATGTGATGCGCTGGGGGTGCTTATGGCTTCAGAGTGATAAATTATGTTATCATCAAACTGACAGCTGTCTTCATTTTAGTGTTCGGGACTCCCTTCCTCCTATTCGGCAATTCGAATCATTTTGTCCATGAGGTGAGATATATATGTTGTGGTCTGCTGTCTGTCTAACACGTTTCAAAATTGCTGAGAGAGCCGATATTACAAATAGTTTTAGGTCAAAATGACACAATCGAGATTTTCCATAAATATTCTCTTACTTTTCAAACCTTGAGCCTTGAACCTTGTTAAGCTTGCGAACTTATTGGCCAAACCTTGCAAAGTACATTTCATTTTGTACTTCTACCCCCGAATGCATGCTTGACAATTGACAAGACCGAGCCCACGGCCTACATCTATCTGAGTGTACACATTCGAACGTATCTCTTGGCAATGGGCCTGATTTGTATTCATTATTCTAATGAGAATGCAATGAGTCGGTTCGTGAGTAGAATAATTAAATTTGGATTTGCAACTTGACTTTGCCGGAAAGGTCCTTCCGACAATGTTGGTCCGTTTCTAGATCCCATGAAACGAGAATGCGTGTAGCATTGTGAGGATGGGGAAATTAATACTTTGGGCGCGTATGTGCTTTCACGATGATCCTCAAAGAATTAAATGCCTTGCTTGCTATTGCTACACTAGATTATACATTCAAACTCCCTCCCCCGTGTATTACAGTTAGTACAGTTACTCTTAACTAACTTAAGGCTTAAATGAACGAAATAAGTTTATCCAACTTGGCAGGTCTTCATTGTATAATCTTGCTCTTGCTGCTCGTATTTGTATGAGTTCCTACAATAAATAAGCATAACATAAGACATAAAATTGCCGCTTTGCCGCAGTTTCCTTTAACAAACTCGTTCATTCTCTTCGATCTGGTCATCTTATGTTTCTTTAGAAATGTTGAAATAAGCAGATTTTTTTGAAAACAGCTTTATTGAAAGATAATGTACAGGGAAAATGGCGTTAGTTATGGTTGATTTAATATGGCTTGTCACTAAGATTCAATAACCTGGCGGATTTCCTCACTTTCAATGTTTGCCTAAGGAACGGGGCTACGCTGTACACAGTATAGCTAGTGTGACACTTTTTTGGCTTCTAGGATCCGCTCTTGAACGAAAGGATCCACTCTTAATAGTCTTCCCTTGTTCAAATAGGAAAAGCAAACCGGAGTTTAACAGGAAATTGAGTTTCTGGTTGAAAATATCTCAGAAAAGTAATGTCCGGCCATCCAACTGAAATTGAAGGATCTTTCATGTTTTTCGTTTCATTCTTGAGAGAAATAATTTTATGTTTTAGTTTAACTCTTATGTAAAGTCAGAAAAATAATGGAAAGGGGTTGTTTTAATGCGTACAAAAAGAAATCTACCCCCTTCTTCCCTCACCCCAAAACCCAATCCCCTTTCTTCACTATTATACTGCTCCCAAGTGTATCACTCCCATCCAGTGCATTTTGACAATCTGCTTTCCTTGTCAACTCAGTTTTCTTCCAGACATCATCCATGATTGATCACTCCGGTTGGGCACGGTACTTCTCTTTATACTTGGATAGTTTGATGAGCTTTGAGTGGGTATACTATGCAGCTTTTTATTTTCAAAAAATAAATTGACACGGGGCTCTTTGAACTTAACTTGTTTGGGCTCTTGACTCCTTTCCCTTACGCTGGGTTGGTTCCGGCTCAACAGGCACATAGGTCATTATAATCTCACCCTCCTCTGAATCCAAATCCAAACCAAAATGCTTGTGACTGGTAAAGTATTTTAAGGAATTTTTTTGTGCTAACTGTTAAGTTGCCCTGATACTAATCTAATTACTAAGGTGTCAAGTTTGATAACCTTTTGATAATTGGAAGCAATGAAAAGTTTCTCTAGTTCACCATGGAATGCTAGAATGCGAAAAAATTTAATGGAGAATGTGAATAATTCCCACTTGACTGGTCAGCAGTGGGTTTGCAGATTTCTGCAAGATTGAACTTGGCAGGCAGTTCGATTCAACGAACATAAGTAATAGTGTTGCCCTTTGAAAACCTCATACTGTTTCAAGTGTAACTATCATGTGTATATAATCCATGAACCAGTGCAGCGTACATCCTGATTCATCTCATACTTCATCTTTCTCACGACTTTCACATTTCCGCATGACAATCTCACTTTGCACTTATTGCTTTGTTTGTCACTAGTATCACTGTATTCTCTGCCTGGCAATGCATGATCCATCCAGTCCAGAAGAGGGAAACGTACTTCAAAAGTGACGTAGAATCGATTCATAACCGGATACTTCTCTATAACATACAATGTACTATTGTGACTAAGTTCTATGTTGTGGGATGCAGGCCACTGACTGAAAGTGAAATCAACCCCCTCCCAATTTTTATGTTCCTATTTCCGGTTTGAGTTGCCAGGAACTGTATAGGACTCATGTTGTGTATTTGCAATAACGTAGGGGAAATTACATTCTGGGAACATTAATTCATGTCTATTTTGTAATATGCGTAATATAACTGCAAAACGCTTTTTTTTGTTCGGTTACTGCTTTCTTACCTGGACAAATATGCGGAATCCCTGGTAATTTTTGATTTGTCTCTTGCTTAAAATTTGAAATGTCGATGTTATTTGCTTCTCTTACCTATACCACCAACTTTAGAATAACTTCCTGTAGTAGTGAGTTGGCCATGGATTGCTATGTATTTATGCATGTGGTAAGTATTTAGCCAGCAATGCGAAAAAATATTAGTAATTTTAATAAGAGTTATGGGCCAATTTTATGAGTAATTTTGGGGTTCCACCAAAAGTCAACATTACTAAGATAGAGGAAACGTGCGTGACTGGATTTGTTTTTTCTCTCTGGTGTTTTTCTGGGTTTTTTGGGGAGAGCAAAAGTCCACCACCAATCCACCATCATGTGAACGCGTGGTGTAGATTCTAAAATATCTTTCCGTTCTTCGTTCCCCGCGACGACGTCCCTTTGACACGAAACCTGTGACGAAGCCTATTTGCTTATTAACTGATATGAGTCACGAGTCCTTTTCATTTCATTTTTATTTTCTAATTACGTTTTCGGGCGGAATCTGGGAGTGGCTTCACCAGAAATTAAACCTCGGAATCAATCTAAAAATCCAAAACTAAACTTGATCTTAAATATTCATACGCACAATACAAATACAACTTAATGAATACATTTAATTCATGAAAGTTGATAATTAAGTTTGAAACATATGCATGGAACATAACGAGAAACTCCTGCATGGATTTCACACTATTCAAACCCGCGGAAAGAAATGAAATGAAAAATAATTCGTTGTTTGCACGAAGTCCCGGGTGGTGAAGGTGTAGTTAAGGGGATGGAATAGCCCAAGACATTAGCCAAAATGCAAAATAATTCCGGAAATCTTATCGAAAGCTTTCCGCTTCAGTACCACTAACAGGTTGGGGAGTTTTACTCACCAGTTCATGTGAAAGTAATGAGATTCCGGGTTGGACACGAAATTCTTTGCTTGTTGATAACTGGAACGACCAGATTTAATCTTTATCTAGCAAGTGGGAGGACTTAATTAAGAATAATTGCATTAAGAGCGCAGTTAGATTTCACACAAATTGCGTTATCCACACGCCATTCTTCTTTTAGTACTCAAGACTATTTCCTTTTATTTCATCACACACAGACGCAAATCCAATTTGCCAATAATGTACGAAATCCTTGACACCATATTTTACCCTGAAAACTGGATCAGGCATCCTTGTGCCTCTGATTGTAACTCTTTACAAGAGTCTGACATTTTGAGAAATTCTAAAAGTGAAGTTGTAAAACTATACAATAGAAGTAAGCAATTTGAACAGTTGAATCGATTTTCATTTGTCTCTCCATCCCAAACGTATGAAATTTCCCTCCTACAGAGTCTGCAGTCTACAGAGTCTGTCTGTTCCTTGCTTTTTTGAGTTGATTTTTCCAGCCAGAATTTATAGTGGAAAAGAATATAAGTAATACACATAAACACACTTGAATCAAAGTTTGAAAGTCTTCATATTCTACATCCACATGGTCCTCTATTCTGCCCACCAGTTCAATATCCGTTCTTTTCATTTTATAGCCGAAAAAGAAGCAACAAAAAAGATTTTATACAGAGTTTTCACCGTCGACTTCTCTGCCCTGCATTTTTGTTTACGACTTTCTTAGAAAAATAATTTTTGCGCCAGAATGGACACGTGTATTTCAATTTCAGGCACGAAGGAAAAGTGATGAATCTCCTATTTTACGCTCTCCTTCGTGCAACACATGCATATTTACTTTCACTCTCTTATTTTCCCTCTCCATCCCTGCCTGCCACTATCTTCTACATTTACTACTTTCGGTCAGATATTTTCTTGAAGCATCTCCCCCCAACTTACGTACTTACTTAGTTTTCTTAAGTTCATTCCTTCGGTGCATATTTAGTGGGGGGAACTTCCTGCCTGTATCTGTGGAGGCCTGAAATATATCCTTGTGTACGTACGCACGTATGTCTCTCTGTTGAGGAAAAGTTTTGTCGACGAGAGAGTAATGGAAAGGCTGCAAGTGGTTTTAACTACTTTCTACGTTCGGAAGGGTAAGGGCTGGTGAAAGTCAGTCAGTCAGCCAGCCCTCCCCGTTGAAATTGGCTTCATAAAATGCAAAACAGTTTCCCGCTACTCTCAAGTAATGACCTGTGTTCTCCTTCCCTGTATCTCATCTCACTCACTCTCTCTCAGGGTATTTGACGTGGTAAAAAGTTCACTTTCTCTTTGGCTGAGGGGCGTTGTGCTTTCACTTCCCCTGTCTTAGCCGCCAAGATGGGTCCCCCTGAATGAGGAGTTACCGTACCACACTGAGCGAGCACTTGAGCTCCAAGCCACGGTTTTCCTTGGGTCCGTCCTTTGACAACAAAAAATTAGTCCTAATAAATTCTTCCATGAACAGGTTTCATTAACTTCCCGGCCCACCTTGCCAAGGCGAAAGAGTTGCTGAACGGACCTTTGTCACTCCTGGCGTTGGCACGACCAACTTTTCCCATCTTTTCTTCCTTTGGGATTCCGTCCGAGCCCAGAGGCTTCCGTCTCTGAATTCCAATGCAATCCATGTCACCATTCTCTCTGTCTTGGGAAACAAAGTACAAAAACCATACTAGTACCACTACGGGTACTTGTAGTGGATAGTGCTACAAATTATTGTGGTCAACGGGTGTGTGTATGTATGGGTTTCATCCAAGCTTCTATTTTATTGACAAAGTTAGTAATTGTGGTGTGGTAGAAATTTGTTGGTCACTAAAATATGCATGCGTGCGTGTAAATTATTGCAAAACTCAATGTAATATAGGTCTGTTTGAATTTCATGGGAGGAGGGGTGTGAGAAGTTTCAGTTTTATAAGAAGCGATAAAAGCACGGATGCATGAAACTTGGCGTCAAAACTTTGGGACCAACCTGTGCGGAAATTTTTCAGTTAATTTACTTGGATATACATTTTTCATGTTTCATTTACTACTGTCATTTCTCATTTTATGAGTTTCACAACTTAAGAAATTAGGGAAGTCGGAAGGCTCTAAAATCTTCCAATTTATTTCCTCACTTCCCCCGTACATCCTTTCAAATAAGTCAGAGGAGCCCGGCTAAAGGACGGAGAGCAGATGTGCACAGATTGTAATATTCTGGGAAAAGAGAAAGCTCCCTTTCTTCAATTTTGAAGACGCTTCTCTTTCGGCATCTTATCATCCCAGAGGCCAGCCACAAGGCTAGGGCTTAAGCAGGTTTTCACCCTCCGTCCGTCTACAAAGCGTGCGGGTACATTTTCTCTTTGTTCTGGTCTTCAATTCCGTTCTTCTTGACTCAATGCCTTGGTGGAACAATTGAATGCATTGCATCAATGCCTACCAACCGGATGTGGCCCCCCTCATCCAATTCAACTTTAACTTTAGTTCCTTGTTCCCGGATCATGGTCAACTAACCACACTTTAATTTTGCTGTTTTGTGAATAGCAGTTTCTCATGTATACTCATCTACATGTAAATTAACTGTCTTAAATTTAAACGTAATACTACTTTGTATCTGCTAATTGCCAAAAAAACGAAGCACAAAGAAGGAAGACGATTTCTAAAACTTGAGAAGTCCTTACTGTCAACAATTGTCTGGGAGCTGTAAGTTTGCCTCAGAAATAATTACTTCCATGTTGTTTCTCCCATTAAACAGTCTCCACATAGATAGGGTATGTTATGACGCGGTCTAGAGAATAATTTTTTGACCGAAAAGACAAAGGAGCTTTTGAACCCCCCAAAGTAAAGGGTGGCTTAAGTGCAGTGACTGGAAGAAAAGCGTGAGGACAGAACTGGAGAGTTTTCTATATTTATTGGTTTATTACCAAC
>JAAXYW010000286.1:0-45269 GCA_036851895.1 Orthonychiurus folsomi
GCAGCGACGGGCTTCGCAATAAGAGACCCAGGCTTCTAAATTGCCAGTGACCTGATTAATCCGGAGTAGCCTCCTAGCCTGCCAACGAAGAGCTGACATTCCAGGAGTCCACCAGGAGTTTGTAGGTCCTTTGGTTCTAATTCTTTTCTGAGGGCATGATTCATAGAATCCTTCCCTCAGAATTGTCGAAATTGTTTTGGCTGAGTTTTCCAGTTCGCTGACTGAGTTAAAGTCAACAGTAGGTAGAAGGCTCAGTTTTTCTTGGGTACGAGTATTGTACATATCCCAATTTGTTTTCCTTCTGTTCCTATAGAGCTCAGGTTCGGGTGTAACAAAGTTAATCCCAAACCTAATGTATCTATGGTCAGAGTAACTTTCCTCATCATCGACCCGCCACCAGCCAACCCTCTGTAGCAGCTCTTCAGAAACCAGAGTAATGTCAATCCTCTCGGATCTGTTCGCCACCACGAAGGTCGGCTTGTGTCCTCGATTGATTACATTGAGTTTAGTTGTCATCAGATAGTCGAAGAGGACTTTTCCACGTGCGTTCACGTCGGAGCTTCCCCACAACTTGTGATGTGCATTTGCATCGCATCCAACAATGAGGGGCAAGTTCTTACTCTCACAGTAGGATACTAGTGCTTTGAATTCATCGGATGGCGGTGCCTCCTCATAGGGAAGATATAGAGATGCATGGATCACCTCCTCCTCCTCCCACCTGACAGACACCGCCACCAGATCTCTGCTACAGATGTTTGCCAAAGGAAATGCTTTAATCCATCTGGGAATGACAACACATGCCCTCGGAGGGCCATCTTGGTTCCCATAGGAGAATACACTTCCAATGTTGTTTAAGCCCCTTACCTTACCGAGGTAGGTGTAAGGTTCTTGAATCAGCGCTATGTTCGCTTTACACTTTTTTCCCTTCTGCAGATCTCGACATAGAGCATCCGTCGCAGCTTTGCAGTGGTGTAAATTAATTTGAGTATAGTTAGGAACAAAACCCATAATACAACCAAAGAAATCTTTATTTCACATAGTATAATGTAGGACAAGGAAAATAAACCCTAACCTAAATTGTAGTAAACCTATGGTGGGGGGGCTCCCGGTGGTACCTTTCCCCTCCCTCCCTTCTTACGTCGTTTCGCCTGATGCTCCACACATGGGGTAAAACCGGAGGGTATTTTATCAAAATTCGAGCTGGAAAATTCAATTTGGACGCTAAAAGCAACCGGGAATACCACGGGTATCAGTTTGAAAGTAAATTCATCAGCGGCGGTGCTTTAGGTATGATTCCCTGTGGTGTGCTGCTCAAGACGTATCCTCCATTTCCCAATTTGGAAGGATGTGGACATCCGTCTCGGGAATAACTCAAGCCTTGCGTGCCATTAAGGCTTCGGCCTCTATTGTTCATTTCATTTCCTCCCCGCTGATTTGTCTTTATGCAAAATAAACTCAGGAAACTTTTGTGACGGGCAGAAGTTGTGGGTTGACAGAATCTTGGAATTTCCCGGATCGGTGAGGCCCCTTGTTGTGTACGGGCGTTACGTACTGAAAATCAATTCAATTGTTTCAAGGGAAAGTATCACGCATTTCCTTCGTGACATCCGCTACGTCGTTATTCCAGAATCCATCTGAATCTCCAAAACTATCCGTTTCCGCTCCTCAACTTAATTCAGTTTATGTCATATCCGAAATGCTAACGGCCCCGACCCGCGGATGCCATTCCCAGTTTCCAATTTCCATGGTGAGGAGGGAGCGGTCGTACGGCACGGCAAAGTTTTCTCGAGAAACGTACGTACGGATTTAAGGCCAGGCCAAAAAGCTCATCTTCCAATTTCAACCAAACCCAGAGCAGGGACTGGAGAAAGTCGACGTCCATGGCTGACACGTACACTTCGTGCATCTTGTGCCCGTGAACGTACGTACTTTCTCAAATCTCCCTTGAGATTTGCAAAGTTTTTGATGCAAACACCTTTCCTTCCTTACCTGTCGCTGTTGAGGGTCGGTGCGTCGACAGCCGACAGCATCATCTGACATGTTGAGGGGATGGTATTACATACGCCAGGATCTAGCGACAGGCCTTGCGTGTGTGTCATTTCGAAGGAAATGATCAAATTATGACATGTGAAGAGTTCAATCCACTGGGAGGCGTCTCGAGTGTTACAATCACAAGACAGGCAGGGAGAAGAGGGCGAGCACGCCACTTTGTTAGACAATTCATATTGCTCAAGACCTGGCTTGCCATTATTTTAAGGCGAGGATACGTTTGAGTGCGATGCACCCGTTTGCTGTGCTGCTGTATGAGTAAATATTTTAATGAATATTTAAGGCTGATGTGTCATATGGTTTTAGTCTTAGGTATGAAATATAAAAATGCAAAAGCATTACGGAATGTACTATTATAAAGAAGTTTTCAAATGATAAAGTCAGTGCATTAATTATTAATGGATTGTTATCTTCCAGCATCATGTTTGGTTTGTGTAGATGCATACAAGAACTGTGGACCGGTTCTAGCTTCCCAGTGCTCGCAGTCAGAAATGTACTTCTGACTTTCAACGAGTTTTAATGGGAATAATTTTTTTCCGGAGAAAAAGTTTCCTAAATACATACCTTTTTTGCGCTGAACTCTTTTCAGGCTCGGGTCGGAGTCCGGTCGCTAGGAACAGCCCAATATACCTTCACAGCTCCATAACTCTGATAATTAACGGATAACTTTTAGTTTCTTACATACTGAACTTTGGCCAAACCCAATTATTGTTGCCAAAGAAAATGTGTGTGCCATAAATGACTTCTAATTGGTATTAGTTTTAATTCAAAATTTTGAATTTTTTTTTAGAGAAAATCGAGAGTGAAAGTGAGACAATTCAAATCCAGCCCTGGACAAGCCGACTCCCAAAAATGGCACAACCCAACCTGGACTTCACCGCTCCAGAAGTTCAATTTGACTCGACATGTTCCATTTACTCGGATCTATTTTCCCTTGGCTTGATCATACTCTTCGTGTACAATAACGGTCGTGTTGTTTTGGCCTCCAATCATTCAACCTCGAACTACGTCAAAGCCACTGAGGCGGTAAGGCAGGCACCCACGCTTTATTGTCAATGTCATTTTATCTTAGCTACCAAACATGATCCGCCAAACTAGTTGATCCTTTCTGCAGTGCAATTTATAATTGCTCTCTAAAACACAACACCGTTCAATGTTGTTGAAACCGTCATTTGCTGTCGCTCATTATGTGGTTTTTCTTGGTTGTCAAGTTCCGAGCAGGAATACTGTCCCCAATCCCGCTCTTCAAATTTCTGAATGGAGCTGAAAGTGTGGGGCTTTATGGTACGGAAATAAGAGGGGCCATTAACTGTGTATGATTAAGTCAACACTGCGGGAGATCCGCGCGGATGGAGCGAAGTTTAATGCACAAATAAAATTAGGTTCCAGCACACCCGGAAAGCTCGAAGCTCGTCGGTAGTTGAGTTTTATGATCTTGAGGAGGTTTCCCCAGGGAGCCCATTCACATTGGGCGTCGTTTATTACATTCCCAGCAGAACTAACGTACGGCAAAGCTCTATTCTCAGCGTCTCAATTCAACTTTTGTATTGTAAGTACAGTACGTTCGGTTACCTCTACAGACAGCCAATCCAATCTAAACATGTTTTCATTGCATTTCAATTGGATCGCGAAAAGTTTAATGCTTATAGCACAACCTGCTTAAAACGTCATCTTCACTTCAGCTCGGTTTTCTGAAAGTATTTAGGATGTGTGCTTATTTTTTTTGAAACACTTGTCTTCAAAGCCGCTAATTATCCATTTACCGCATTTGCCACTGACTTGCTTAACTATAGTTCAGATATTGGTAATCTGGTCGGACAACAACCCTATACCAAAGTACCTGGATGGCAAATTTCTGATCTCAAGTTGGATTAAATTGTCACTGATCATATCAATGAAACAATTAACATTCACTTTGTGTTTGATGAAGTTTGCACCTTGTGCTGGTACTTTTTGTGTGAGATCGATGAATTGCAGATAACATCTAATTTAAATTAATTATCAAATATGGTATGTTCATTCTAGTTTACTGAATATCATGTTCTCCATTTAAGCGCAGGCAGACTTTGGACTTTGACAAACCACGGTATTTATATTCTTGGAAAAAGAATGCGCATGCATAGCNATTCTAGTTTACTGAATATCATGTTCTCCATTTAAGCGCAGGCAGACTTTGGACTTTGACAAACCACGGTATTTATATTCTTGGAAAAAGAATGCGCATGCATAGCACCTGATTCATTTGAAGCGAAAGCTGGCCGGCCTGTTTATTATGATTTTACAGTCCGAAATGATAATAATTCTTACATATTTCAAACCCTTGTATATAAGCAATACCAGTATCACAATCCATTTTCGGAAGTATCTAAGACTACATTGAATCTATCAATTTTAAGATTTTGATTTCAGCATTTGACCTCTTTCTCTAGTTTGAAACTGAAATCAAAACTATAATCACAACAATCCCTGTTGAGTTGCAAGAAGCACTCCTTCGACTCTTGTCTCGTGAACCTCGCCTCCGCCCTACATCGCAATTACTGTCCCTCATTAAATATTTTTTGGACTCGTCCGTTCATACACTCCAATTCCTGGATATCATCAACATGAAGGATGTGAACACCAAAAATAATTTTTATAAATCAACTCTTGTCAATAACTTAGTATTTATACCAAAGGTAAGGTCAAAATCTCCCAATTTACACAATTAGGGGACTTAGCAGAATTTACGTCTGGTTTAATGACATTTTTAGAAACTGTGGTTCCAACACATCTGGCCTGTGCTGCAGCATGAAATGAATGGCCAAGAAGTCCTCGCTTCAGTTCTTCAACCCATAATTTGTATAATAAATGAGTGCACGGCACAAGAATTCAACAAATATATTTTACCAAGCTTCAAGTAAGTCCTGCTGAATTGTTCTTTAATGTGCGGATATTAGATCACAAATATAATGCCTCCACATGCGTTGCCGCAGATAAATTTGCGTCATCCACGGGAAGTCGCTTATTTGGGATCATAAAAATTTAAGTAGAAACGTTTATGTAATGCCTAATACGATTTTTCAGAAATATATTTCAAGTACCAAAGTCTATCCAAGCAACCGTGACGCTTCTGGAAAACCTGCATATTATCTTGGACAAAATTGAACTTAATGAGCTTGAGAATCAACCAAACATCGCTAATATTAGGACAGATATTTTCAATATGCTGTACAATTCCCTGGACTCAATCACCATTCAAGTGCAGGTAAATTTATCGTGTCACAAGTGCGAGTGATTTGTAATTTGAATTAACTGCACCACTTCCATGTTAGTATTCACTGTATCATTTCTCGGTTTTGTTTTCATTTTCTTCCAGAACGCAAGTCTCATTGCCATCGGCACTGTCCCACCTAGCAATTTTGATACAAACGCCATTAGAAAAATCGTGCTACCCAAAGTAAAGCTAATATATCACAACAATACAGCTGCCCAGGGCACACAACAAGACATTAAACTTATCTACAATGTACTGACTTGCATTGAAAACATAATCGAGTTTCTAATAGACCGAATAATAATAATCGAAGACGTTTTGCCAATTCTTCAAGATTGCTCCAAGTTGACGGATCCGGATATTAACCTGATCGTAATGAGTAAGTGCGCAAATCTTGATATCTTTATCCAGCCGACGACAAAGTTGCTAACTTAATTGAAAAATTATACAGGGATCTACAAAGTACTGCTTACCAATAAAAAATACGGCTTAACAATAAATTTACTTGCAACGCGTGTCCTCCCCACACTAATCCCACAGACCGTCAACCCGAATTTGAATTTGGAACAATTCACAACCTTAATCATGATCCTAAATGAAATGCTGGAGTACATCGCAAAAAATCAAAGAAATAAACTAAAATTGGATAACAATATTACATCTCTGCAACAAATGAATAAATCCATTCATCCCTCAGGGATCTCCACATCACTCAACATGATAAAACATCAAAGGAGTACGGACAATATCAAAATCGACAACTCCATGAACAGAATAGATAGCTGTGAGAGGAAGGCTACAAGCACAGAAAATATTATTACAGGAAATAATTCCAGAAAATCGTCTATCAATGGTGAGGAGGATTTGCTTTCGTTTTTAGATGCTTTGTATTCTGAATTATAAACGCAGATGTTTGCTCTGTAGTTTTTGGAGAAAACTTTCTGCGTGTCCTTTCTCCACCCTCACAACAACCCTATCGGCGATTGTCCGATAACACGCTGATGGGAAATAGCAGTCCAATGGTAACCCCCACAATCAAAATCTGTTCGACATCACTTCTGAGCGCAGGTAAATTGCATGCGTCATAACAATGATTTTAAATTATCATTTTTAAATTATTAGGCTGTGTACTTTTAAATTAAACCTAAATTTGGTAGAGAATTGTGAACTCCAGAACTGTAGCATGCACCGTTTAAGTAATTATTTATAGTTTAAAACTATTTAATAATTAATTGCAGAGAATGATACCAATTTACCCACAAGAAGACATTCCAGTATCTGCTCACAAGAAAGAAAAAATTCCGTCGCAACCCTAGCAGCTAGCTCAACGGCTTCATCAAGGGTAAAAGTAACTTTTCACAAGTAGCAAGAAAATTGTTTGTAGTATGTGGCGGCAGGTATTTTGTTAATGCCTGAATCAACAGCGATGTTATTAATGTTCTACTTTGTTTTCAGCAAGCCTCCGCATCGGCCTCAGCTGTGAATTCAAGAAGAAACTCATTCCTTCAACCTGGACAATTGTTTCAGCAAATTGGAACTGGAATGGTGAACCAAATATCATATTATACTAAATCAAAAGTAACACTAAATGCAACTATCTAATTTGTTCCCTTTAATTCTTTAGTTTCAACTATTCAACAGTGGAAAATGAATGGAAATTGGTTCACTTCACCTTCACGTCGCCAGATCAAAATGTGCTATACCAAAAGAAATAACTGCGGTGGCGTGCATACGACGTATTTTGAATGAAAATGACACAAATATGAAAATCTGGGAGCCATAGGTTTATGAAAAAAACAGCTCTTTTTGAGCGATGGAATAAATCTTACTCTTAAAACTTACAAAGATTCAAATCACCAAATTTTAATATTCCACTCGACGTTCATGCGTTTAGTAAGCAGATAATAATTTAGAGCTTAGCTACATACAACTGAATTGATTACTTGAAGCGTTCCTCAAGCCTCCCAAATTCCAGAAATGAAAGAGTGGATATTTTTCAGCTCCGGGACTTCGTTCCACCCTGAGCACAAATAATCATTCAATCAAAGTTAAGGTCTGTTAGCATTGACTCTCTGAGAATATTAATATTAAAAGCGGAAAACTCACCCATAATCGTGATAAATTCTTCAATGGTCGAAGCATTAATCAATTTCTGTTGATACAGAGTAAGCAGAGCAGTCGTGGATTTTAAAAGTGCTTCGTCATTTCGGCGAATATAATCCGCAAGAATAGATGACCAATCCCCAGTTCCGCCCACATCCTGAAAATGCAGAATAAAATTGTTAAAATGAACGTCAATTATAAAATGCTCTCCGTGCCTTACCTTAAATGCCAGGTCGTAGAGCCCATAAATCAATCCAAGGAAAATCAGTCCTGGGCGATAATTTACAAATTCCGCTAATCCTTCCTTCTTGGATCGGTATCCACAGAGAGATAAAACTCTCTTCAACCACATTACCCGGTTTTCTTTCCATTTAGGCGGGCCATGAACCATCAGGGATACAACAAGATGATAGTAGGGACCCTCGACATTAGTACTGTCATCCTTCCAAGTTGTCGGTGCTTGTAATAAGAACTTATCCACAGCATTTGATTCTTTCGTTGTTGCACGGGTTGTGTTCAGAACATACAGCGCTGTATGAATTAAGTATGGGATAAGATGCAAGTTTGACTCTGGTCCTCCGCCGCCAGTATCATCATGGAATGACTTCTCTTCTGCAAATCTCAGCAGCAGCAATTTGATATCATGCGCTCCTGAGGAAAATCCAACGTCACGATTGCCAGTTGCTTCTGCAAACATACAACAATGTAGAAGACTCAAGCGGAGGTATAGATTTGTCTTTGTGAACATTAATTACCTTGCAGATATGCGTTATGCCTAGCAAGGCAAGCAGCAAATGCTGACTCTGGGACTTGTTGACCCCAAAGGGGGATGAGTCCATTGCATCGTGTGTTGCCATTTTGCAGGGAAGCGGATTCCCATTCATCCCGAGAACGTGCCAGCCGAATAGCAGCCATGTGACAATCCACGTGAATGACATTGAAATGTGAAACTGTGCAGTAGCTACAATAAAACATAAACATACATGTATAATGGGAGCATAAGACAGTTAGTGAGATATACAAAGTATACCTGTAGGTTTTTCTTGCTTTGATTTCACATTCTTCAACAATACATCTCTTGCTGAACGTATAAATGCCAAGGACTTTGGTTGGCTGATATTTGTAGCCCTCTCGACAAATTACACAAACAAGTCCAGTTTCCTCGGCCAATTCCTCCATTTGATCCAGAATACTGGCGACTGCGGTTGTGACCTGACCCTTTTCATTAGTTTTCATTCCCATTGTGTTCAGTTGTCGTTGACGCATCGCCATAGCCAACCGTTTCTTTTCTTCTCTAGTTGAACGGCGAGCATTCTCTACTTCTTTCCAGATCTGAACAAATTTGGAAGTTCACAATTTGCCAACAATTACTGACGTATGAGTTGCAAAACCTTACTTGATCGTGGGATCTAAGAGCTTCCAGAGCATTCTCTGCCAAGGAGCCCACATGTTCATCAGATGAGACTTGTTCAAGTTGATGGATAACATATATGCATTCTCTGCCGATAGCTTCCTGCACGTTGAAATAAACAAAAATAAACAGTCAAATTTTGAAAATTACACCATGCTTTATAAATCACTTTAATGCTGTCGCGCATAACACCTGAGTTGGTGAATGATTAGAAGCAAACCCTGACAGAAGCCTGAGTACATATTTCAGAGCTGGCTTTGACACCATTTCTTTCCATTCATCTGAATCAATGCGTCCCGGTTGGGAAGTATTCAAGGCAGGAGCACGTTTACGGATATAATCCAAGCATTTCTCCAGCGCTTGCCGTTCAATCGCAAAGTCTTTGAATGTGTCCCCAAGGGGTCCTTGCTGAATGTTTGACACAAGCGTACATACTTGCTCCAACTAACAAAAAAGTAAATTATTTCAAATAATTTTCAACGATCTCGTCTCTTTTCATGGCTCTTAAATCAACTACCTTCAAAGCAAACTCTGCATTGGGATCTTCATCAAATCTAAAGAAATCCCAACAGTCCTTGTAGCTGTCAAAAATTAAATTCATTTTTTCCTTGTCCGTGTATGTCAGGCATCCAACAAGTTTCAAATGCAACATCATAGTTCCAGGTTTTCCTTTGAGCTTGTCTGCAATGATATTAATAGCGTTCAAGTTCAATCCAATGGCCAATTATAATAATTCGTATAAACTTTGTCGTACCAGTCATTTCGAGCAATTTCTTGATGTCATCCCCAGAACCCCTTGAGTTCTTGAACATTTCGTAATCCGCCGCACTCAAAGTGCATGCGTTCATGAGGATCATATCTAATATCTGTAGACGAAATAAACATATTTACTTCCTCACAAATATCAAACATCATATAAAATAAAAACACGGAAAAAGTTAATACCTCAAGGATCAGATCAGTCAAGTGTACAACGCCAGATGACCCTTGGATGCAAGTGAGGTCATGTTCCAAGCAAAGCTGTAAAATCGGCAAGAGCTTCTGCACAGCATTCAAATCTGATTTTACCATTGCTTCTCTGCCTGCTTGGATTTTAACTGTGTAACCCAGCAATTTCAAGATAACCGCAATGAACGGCTTTCCTCTTGACATTGTAAATTGTTGAGTCATGAGGTTCTCGAGAGCTCCAAGAATCACCTGCAAAAAGCCAAGTTTCAATTTTATCACTGCATCACACCAAGTATCGAGTACTACGTAAGTACGTGTTTCACAATTTTCTTACATTAAGCCCACCACATTGAACAAGTACATTTGCAGCCTTGTATGTTGTCTCATTATCCTCTGGTCTATCTGAAGGCGCTGCAAATGTCTCAACAAATTCTTCCGTCGCATCACCGAGCAAGCCTCTCATTCTGTAGACAATACGCATTGGCTCTATTTGCCCATTCGTGGGAAGCCAGATTCTCTTGTAAACCTGAGCAGAACAATTGTTAACCAAGTTCTGACGCTTGTGTATGAATATATTGTAAAAATACCAACCTCCTTTACAGGTAAGTCTAATGAAATTATCCTGTTGTTGACTAGCAATTCCATTCCGTTATCATCCTCTAGCAAAGCCACTAATTCACAGTCCGTGCAGATCTTATTTTTGATGTCGCGCATGAGAGGACCAATTCCATTCTCTGTACTGCTGTACGGATTCCCAAGCATTCGGCCCTAAAGATAGAGCAATTATTAAGTATGATTCGATTCGATGAGAAAAAATAATCTCCACCAACTACCATATTTCTTAACTTCACTTTCGCTGTACTAACCTGTAGGAAGTCTTCTTGCTGTGGGTCCTTGTCTAGAGTGACATAGAATTCAGCGATATCACTCTCCTCGTGAACAATGAGCGAACAAAGCCTTTCAAATACGAAAACCGGGGTAGTCAGGTCTTCTTTCGGGCACTTCTTCAAAGTCTCCACACAAACAGTCATGAACACTTTCGTTTCTTCTTCGGTTCCAGTTGTAATTTCCTCCAGGAGCAACAGCAAAATTTCTTGCGCTTCATCTATCGGACGCGTGCGATGTAATTTAAGTCGGCGAAGAGCCAGATACCCACCCAGAACCGTGGAAAGCAGAGAGACACGCTTAGTTCTTCTGACGGACGGAATTGCTAGAGTAGAGAGCAACCGTGACAATTCCCATACAGCAATTCCTGAAAGGTATCAAAAGTTAGAGTCGATTAAAAATAAGCCAGAGGGCTTAGGGGTGGTTAGACACTTTTGGCTTTTGGATGACAAGAATATAATCTCACCCTGTGACAAGTCCGACAAAAGAGTTTTCGATTCCAGCTGATGCAATTTTTCAATTTGGTCATCCAGCAATTTGCAAACGATATTCAAAGCACCCTTTGCATTCAAAAACGCAGCAAACTCCGCCGGAAGAGCTAAATCCCGATACAATTCCATAAATTCGTGGCATGATTCACCGTAGTTTGGCAAATCATTCATAAACATTGTGAGTAACTCCATTATCTACAAAATGAAGATGCTTAGTTAGTATAGAACTTAGAATAATGATATCAAATCAGACAAATAGAAAGAGTTCAACCTTTAGTCGTCTCTCTGGGACTTGAGCTAAGTCCTTCAACAATGCAGCCGTAACCGTTCTGGTTTGGATTGACCCCGGATAAAAGAGAAGCTTCTTCACCCAATTAAGTTCTTTCGAGAACTCCAAGTTAGTAGATTGAATTTTAAAAAACTTCTCAATCCAATTGCGACCGTATTTTTTCATAAGATACAACTTGCGTTGATGAGTTTTGATTTCCTTCGACTTTTGCAAAGCTGGTGCAGTATTCAATTCTTTCATTTCCTTTCCTTTCTTGCTATCTCTCTTCTTTATTTTACCTTCTGCACCTGACTCTACAGACTGAGTAACCTTTGGAGAACGACGTCGCCAATTCTCAAAAGAATCTTCCCCGTTCATCCAAGCTTGAATGTCTGACAAATAACAAAAATGACAAACATTTGACATAACAGAGAATAATGAAAGTGTGTGTGGCCAGCAATTTAGGTTAGCCAGCAATAAAGCTTGTTTACTTTTCATCGGTAGCATTACTTACCAATATGGACTCCTTGAGAAGTTCTGACCGTTGGTTTTTCCTGTAATGTTAGAGCAAAATATTTAATTATGGTGATAATTGTGATTAAATCAAACGCCCTAAATACCCACCCCTATGTGTTGAAGGGTTCCTCGTATAAAATTATGAATGATCTTCAGGCAAGGTAACAGTCCAGTCTCCCTCACACCTGGCTCCTTTAACATTTCAACTGATTGTGTAAAGATTTTCATGAGGCAGCGTAGCTTTATCTCCCAGCAAGAGTCGTACATTTGAAGCAGCGAAGAAAGTAATGAAATTTCTTCGGCAGTTTCGAAGCTAACATCTGACCAGGTTTCTTTTCCTTTCTTCAATGCCTGTGATACCCTTGTATTTATTATATCAGTCAATTGGGATGTTGCTGTCTGGTCATCTTTTACGAAGAAACACAGGGCATGCTGTAATATATATGTATAATATAACATCATAGGATAGTATTTCTCCACACTATCATCACATCTCCTTATGGTAATCCAAATACCTTCACTTGTTCCTTGAGTGCAGTAGAACCAGCTGATTGCGACAGGCGAAGAAGAAAAATGAGGAAATGAGACACGACACAATCCTTCTGATTCCGACCAGTCATTAGAGCTTGGAGTAACTTTAGGGAAAGAGTTATTCCAGACGCCATACAACCGTAGCATCGTCCTGAATTCAAATGCGTAAATACAATATAAGTTCATTGTTGTCGTTGTCTTTACATAATACTTCAAGCTTAAGTTTAAAAGATTCCAAAACTTATCCAAACGGACTCACTGTGCGTAACATTGGCCATTGAGTCTATTGGATACCCAGATGGGTCCAATTTTAGCATCTCCTTTCGATACGCTCCAACTTTCTGAAATGCAAAACCACGCAACAGTTGCAAACAATGTGGCGATAGCTAGTACATTGCTTAGTAAAGAAATATTGTTGGGTACCCGCATGAGCCGGTTAAGCTCCTCGTAAGAGTTCTTGCAGTCAATCGCATAACAATAAGCAAGGCTTTGCACATTTTTCAAGACCAATGAAGATCCAACAGCCCCAGGCGCAGCCCCAGTTTGTAGAAGTTGAACAGACGGGTTCACAGCAGCATTATTAGCTGCCACAGCAGCAGCAGCATTACCAATGGTTAAAACTGCTACATTATTATTCAACGCATTTGCAGCTAGAAAACAGAAGCAAATTTTTTACTAAAACTGAAAAGTAGAAGGTTAAATAAGGTTAAGAATTACCGGCAGCCACAGCAGCATAAGAACCATGCGGAACTGGAACACTTGGTAAAACTGCAGATGGTGCAGCGACGGCAGCTGGGGTCGAAGCTTGAGGCAAAGTTGCTAAGGTCGATGATAGCCCTGCCATAGACCTTCTCTCTTTGATGCATTGTAGCATTGTCTATTGTGAAAATAAACACCAAAGAATGAAACATATACTTACAACACAAATTTTATCACAAAAGAGATAGATTTAACTTTTAACCTCTAAATTGGCCTTGATTTGCTGTTGTTGTTTATACGTTTGGTCCGCTTTTTCCAAAAACGAACTAACAGCGGTCTCTGCCTTTTTGTGATCTTCTTCATTTTCTGCAAAAAGTCAAGATGAAATTATTCAAACGCGATATATACAACCTGGGAATGTAGTTTCTTCGTGCACTGACCAATTGGGTCAACGGCGACTATGCTCTTGCCCAATATGCTAATTTCCATTTTGGCATACTTGCAGAATCCACACGAATGACATAAGAACGGATCCCGCTCATCATAATTGATAGCACGACATTTGTGGCATTGGAACACATTCTCTCCGCAGTTAGAGCATACCCCTGGCTGCGAAGGAACCGAAGCTGAGCATCTTGGGCATTGCAGAGTCTCGGCCGTAGCTTGTGAATTTTCGTAGAAGTCAATAAACTCTAAGATAAGGTTTGCGGCAGTAATTGGAACAACAAATTCGAATTTGATTTCCGTCTGTGACGGGGCTAAAGTGATTTTCCTAGCCATTTGCCACAAGCTCCTTCCGTTCTTCAAATCAACGATGGAAATATTTTTTGGAGAGTAGTACACAGCCATCGTCTTTATCATGCGAACTTTCTTGACTTCCGTTAATCTTATAGAGAGTTTGATTATGTTGAGTGTTGTTGTCAATTTTATTATTTGGTTTGTAGCGGTAAATTTCGCGTCAGCCTATCAAAAAATTAACACTTTTATCTTTATCTCAACTGGCAGTTTAGCAAGGAAGCATTTCAAACCTTAATGTTGGCCAATTTCTGCGTTGAGTATGGCTTGTCCATGTTGTAACAAACTTCACAGGGTTCAGATTCCAAGTAATACCCATCCACAGACACAAATGGTACCAACGATGAGTACAGATTCGCATTCGGATGCGCGAGTAAGAAGTCTCCTTGCTGTTGGATAGATTCAATGCAGCACGTCACTTGTTCACGCAGCTAATTTTGGGAGGGCACAATTAATTTATATGTTCTCGAGTTTAAATACTATCAAATTTATTATGCTTACATCACTAGATTTGAATTCCTCATTGTTGAGAGTCGTGTAGCCTAGTATGTCAATGAATTGCGCCGCTCTGGAGCCAGCAGCAGGTACAAATGGCCACAATTCCCACATTGTCTAGAAATAAATAAAACAACATATATCGTAAGACCTTGGCCCACGAATTCGCAAATGAATTCTTCTTAGCATACATGGATAAGTTTAAGTTGGTGATGTGAGTCTGAGGTTAAGAAAAATCCAAGCATAAGGGAGTGTGCTTGCCATCTTGTCTGTCCTTGTGGATGTTCAAGCAAGAATCGTTTAATGAATTCCAAGAACGTGGACTTGTCCACCCCATCCAAAACCTAAAGAAGCAAGCACAGCAGGTTTTAAATCCATGCAGCATTTGACAGGTAATAAGTACTTCAACATTAATCCTAATCTTACATCATGAGCGAGAGATTTTTGCCTCTTCTCTTCATCAGTATATTTCTGAATTGGTGACTCCAATTTAGAGTCAAACGGAACGCCATCAATTGCAATTTTTAAGAGCGTAAGAATTGCTGTAGTCATGCTTTCATCAGTTGAGCAGCTCATCTGTACAAAATTGTTTGAAGTTATTACTTTCTCAAAATATGGAACTAGCAAGTATTCAGACGGAAATACAATATATCCCTAGTACTCACAATACTCACATTCATGATGAATTGGAGCGGTTGGTTAGTTTTACAAAAGGTCTGCAAACTGCCAGGACGCTGGGTGGCAATATCGATGCAAGTGTTGAGATGTTCAACCATTGCGACGAGTTGGCTGTATTTGTATTCAATTTTGTTCTTTCTATCTAAATCCAAAACTGCCGAACCCAAATTGCCAATACTTTGTGAACGGATAAGTTTTTGGAAATCCGTTATATGGTAATTCATGTTGTAAAGATCACGGAGAAGATGGTATTTCTCACGTGTCCCAGCCATATTTAGTAGTAGCTTTCTAGCTTGTCGACGGACGAACGGCGTGTTACGGTTTTGGAGCATTTCACACAATAGTTGCTCCCACTCCTGATTAAAATTATAATTACAAGGCGTAAAATATAAAATGTATTTTAAGTCAATAAATAATAAAATGTAATGTAATATTCCAAAACGAGTATACCTCATCAAATAATTGCTTTTGTGGTAAGACTTTCTTAATTTGATAAGGAAGTCGCAGAGCCATTTCGGAAAGTAAGAGTGGAAGCTCTTCCAAGACGTCGCTCGAATGTGATTTAACATATTGCTTTAGGAAAAAAGGTGTAAAGTCTGGGGGGTTCAAAACAGCTGCTGGTTTCAGAACTGATTGTACAATTGGAATCGCAACGGTGGTTGTTGATTCTGGCTCATCAGAGCTCCTGTTCCAAAACAAGCGAGAAACATAAAATACCAGTACAGTAAGAAAAGTGAAGTGGTAATAGTTTAATTGAAGCCAACCCTTTCCAAGTGGCTCGAAGAACATGCAGTAATTCCTTGAGAAATTGCACTAATCCGGCCTCTTGGATTGTATTTGCGGTACATTTGGCAATCCAGATGTTTTCAACTTTTTGCTCCGAGCCTCGCCAACGTGACACGCATATACCTATTAAATGCAATATTATGATAGGAAAAATTCATAGATTTGTACATTTTGTCTTCGACTTAGATTTGCGTTTAACGTTGTGTTTACTTACTCAACATTCTAAGAATCACTAAATTCATTTCTGTATCGTCTGTCCGTTTCCATTCCGTTGTACGTGATACTTGCTGAAATAGAAATAATCAAAAATGATCAGGATGCTCTAGACTTGAAAATGACCAGATTTGCATAGTGTAGTTCCGCTGTCATCTCACCTCAATTTTCATCAACTTTAACAGGTTGCGAACCAACTCGTTCACAACTGTAACTTCCTCGTCTGTGGAGCCATCCAGCTCAGATAGAATAACAAGCACAACTTGAAGCAATGGAATTAAGCTTAGAGCAGAGTCACACTCCTGTACTTGGCTTGTCATTGCTTTCAATAATGCAATCCTGAACGGTCGATTGCTTACACAACCAGACGACTAAAGAGAAAACAATAATACGAGTTATACGAGTACATCTATACCACCGATGTGCCCATTTTTCTTCTCATTACACATAAATTCTATTCGGTTGGACTCACCAAAGCTCCAGGTCCAGGAACAGCTAGTTCAGTGTTGTCTTTGTCGGATGTTCCAGAAGGACCAGGTTCACTGGAGTTGTTATTTGCACTTGTTGAAGGTCTTGCCGCGACTGCACCAGCGTTTGAACTGCCCGAACTCTCGGAGCCTCCCTGCATTATCAAAAATTGAGTTTGGAGAACAGATTTATTTACTATAAAGGCTTCACCATTTCCGAATTTCTCATTGTTGAGCCTTCAGTTGCAACAGTAGAGCCCTCATCATCGGAGGGTGGTGGTGATGCTGTGGCATCTGATTCAGCTCCTCCTATTCACACGAGTTGTATTAGTACAGGTGAGAAATTAACAAACTTAACTGGCACATCATTAACTTAATATTACCTTCACCTCCTGGAACAATCCCTTCATTCTCATCCGCATGAACTTCTGCATCTTCCTGGTCATCGTCATCATCATCGGGTGGGCTCATGGCTTCGGCCACGTCAAGAACTTCTTGGTGCATTTCTTCAAGCGCTTGAAGCCCTTCCTGCGTACAATAAACAAATGGAAAGGAAAGGGGCAAAAGTAGAGCTCATTCTCGCTTTGCGTTTAAAGTAAATAGTAGGAGCCAAAGCCTTGCGCATCATATCTGCTCGCCAATATGCAGTAATGTTTCATCCCAATTTAAAGCAACTTTAACGGTAAATAATACTCCTATGGTTGAACAGCACTTAAAAATGTTGGGGGTACCAATGAATAAATTTTTTTTAAGCTGAACCGTATTTGGTGCGTTAATTACCTGAATTCCTTGAATAGCAAGGGCCGCTCCACCGGCTTGTTCTTGTAGGCTAAGAGCAATTGCAAGTTCTACCATGGCCTCATCTTCTGCATCTGATTGGAGGTCGATAACCGGAGGATAATCTACATCTCCCATGTAAGCATCAAGGGGATTCATCAGAGGCGCGAGTTGCATTCCTTGTCCCTCTAAGTAATCAACATCGTAATCTATCAGATAGGGTGGGAGAGTCTGAACATTAATACAAATTACACTCTTGAATGCTGTTATTCACAAATCTAATCACCCTCAAATTAATTATTAGAAAAAAAATCTAGCAGTAAGCACCGGTTCGGGAAGAAGATGTTGTCAATGTCAATCAGAAGGAAGGATAAAAGCATATTCTAACCAAATTCAAATAGAGCAACCAAAAACTAACCCAGAAGCACCATTGGCTCATCTACTTCAACTGGTTGTGGTGGCTGCACTCTTCCGCTTGAAGCCCCAGGATTTCCATTGCTTTCCCTCGCACCCTCTCCTCCAACTGTATCTGGGGTAATACAGTGCGGAGGAGATGGACCAGGAAACGTAACCCTCCTCTTCAGTCTAACACTTTTGGGTCTCAACCTCTTCACAAGAATCGTCCTTACGGGAACGCTAATTTCACGCTCGTTACTCAAAAGCAATTTAAATAAAAATGGGCATAATTTTGTCACGAGAGTAGTGTCATAGGCCATCAGGGAGTAAATTATTTCAGCCAAACCATTCGCAATTTGTTCCATTCGCTGGATTCCTGTTGAAGATAAAACACCTTAATACCAGTAAGCTAAGGCTAAGCCCCGGCCCCGACTAGTTCAAAATATTCGATAAAAATACCTAGGCGATCCAAAGCAACAACATAAAGGTTCTTCGGCTTCAATTCCACTAATTTTTTGAAAACACAGCAAAGCGTTCCGACAATACCAGTCACGTCCAGGGTCCCAACTAAATAATTGTAATTTCATTACGCAATTGAAAATGACATAACATTGTGGGTTATTACGTTTCAAAAACTTACACCCAACTTCGCTAAAATCATGATTAGCAAGATGTTGTGGTCTAACAATCGCAATTGTTTTCACACAGCTCACAACGTGGTGAAAGAGCTCAGGGTCGATATCTTGTTCTAGTTTTTCATTCAGTGTGAGAGCGTGAGTTATGCTTCTCAAGAATACAGCATTATCCTGCCAAGCCGAAAGTAACATAACTGTAATTGTTGTTATTTTAAACATAGAATTTGTCAAGTCTCGGTTTACCCTGTGCTCGTAGTAGGCGCCCTTGTTCGCCAGGGCAGCGTACATAAGACTCCGGCAGCTTGGGTTAAACGGTGGATAATTTTCCAAATAAATTTCCGTCACCACGCTGAGTGTTTCGTCAATGTCCTCTGCATCCAATGGAAATATTGTGATTGCCAATTCACACAAATCAAGGGAGCTTGTGACAATCCTACACAACAATAAAATATTTTAAAAATCTGTAAATTGAAGTGCATACATTCTTCACTCACTTTTCAATAAGACCATCTTCTGCACGCTCTTGAATTGAAACGGTCGAAGCCAAGTTTGTTTGAGTTTGTGCTGCTTCTTCCGTTTCATCTGGCCATCCAAATGATTCCTTTGTTTTCCCGTAGCTGAAAAATTTAAAAGGAAGCTTACAAGATGTAATTCAACTACTTTAACGAAAACGGCATCTCAAATTTTTAATGAGATGTACTTGGGAAGCAGCAATATAAGTTTGTTGTCGTCAGATTATTTTACACACCATAAGATTCAGTTGCTCCCAACATCATCATTGGACAAGGTGTATAAACAGAAAATACCTGATAACTTAATATGAAAGCATAAACCTGAAGTAGTGCTTACATTTTCACTGAATCAACAATTGTTATTGTGTTTGGATCACCAGATGGTCCGAATGTAATGATTAACTTTTGATCAGACTGTAGACTCTCCTCTCTGGTGAGTGGAATGTCGTACCACCTTGGCCTTGTTAAGTTCACAGTAATTGTCCGTCCAAAAATCTGTAAAATCACAATTTTGGTAGGGAAGACTATTAACAACATTGCATCCTCTTTAAGTTCTTACCTGAATAGAAGTTGGAACGCGATTAACCTCTTGCGTACCAAGCAGAACTCTCAGCCCCGTCATCACCATAGACGCTTCATTATTCATGACCTCCAAGTTGAACCCGGTTAATTTCGTGGATACAATATACATTCCTAGAGAAAATAAATGTTAACGAATACTGAATTACAAACATAATAAAACATACGGCAAGTAATTACAGAACATACCTGGATTGTTCAGCCGGGATTTGAGTTGAGCTGTATTATAAATCTGGAGCAAATCGCTCCCCCCAAATTCAATGTCGCTGAGCGCTTGGCAGTGTTCGAAGAAATCAACGGGGAATTGAATTTGTCCACCAGGGGTTCTCAAGTGCTTCGACATCCTACGATTTACCCCTACCAGCTTGTTTGACTTCGTGCTCACTAATTTGGAACCATCAACGTTGGGGCGCAGTCGGCTACTTAGCCAAAATTCTGTCATATCAGTTGTGTCACAAACACGAAGACTACCGTCATCACTCAAGATTAAAAGAGATGTCTTAATTTTTCCATTCGGAGATGTGACATGGCGAATTGCAATAAAATCTATGGGTTTGACTTTCCCAGTGCTTCGGACTTCTTGGATGGACGAATTGTTCTCCGTCAAAAGGAGGATATATGGGTTGGAATCTGTAAAAAAAAGTAGAGGAAAACTAGTAGCACGGACTACTTTGCTTAAGAAGTGCTTAAATACAATTATTGCACTGATCAGAAGTGTTTGACATCACACGACTCCGGCCCCGTGCAGTACGGCCTGCACAGGGAGAAGGAGGTTATCATCATGATTAAACCCGAAACAAAGAAACACTAGAAATGCAAACGAAGTCTTACTTGCTCCAATTGCAAAGATGAGCCCAGGATGTCCCGGAACTTCAGTCCATTGGGCCAACCCCAGGGCACTAGGTTTACTACTCTTGGGTGTAATTAGAACAGCTTTAGTAAGTGGAGAAGGTAAACACAAATCCTCGAGTGTTCCAACGTAGCTTTTCCCATTTGGATATGTGTAGAACAGCAGTTTCAAAGAGTGCGAATAGTAAAGCGAGACTCCCTTGTTCTCCGGTTGAGCGGCTTCCGCTTGAATGTCATTGTCATCGTAATTTAAATCATTGGTGATGTAATAAGGTCCATTCAAAGTACTGGTTGTCGGATCAAGTTTCTCCGAGTAGATTCTTCCATCATTCGCCATGATAATTATAAAGCGTAAATCGTCCTTCTGTGAAGAAATAAGCGGTGCTTACATTAGGGTCCTTGTGTGTTACAAAGATTAAAAACAATGCTAAATATTAGTGTCTAGATTGGTTTTACATCACACGGTCCTAGTCCCATTGCATTAACAAGAACAATAGGAGAGTGAGACGTTCATCATGAATTCCAAATGGTCACAAAAATATCACATAAAATTAATATAAACAAGTCACCTGAACTACAAATGTTGCGTCGCGGACTTTCCCAGCCGGTAGCAGAAAGTGATAAATAGGAGCGGACATGTCTTTCCCCAAATCATAAATTTTAACTCCATCCGAAGTGAGAACGGCAAGTTCCATTTGTGACCCCGTGACCCAGAGCGGCTTGATTATATGATTTTGACTTTCCAGTTGTGTTAGAACTACGAGAGGCGTAGAAACGCTTCCACCATTCCCAACTACAAGAACTTGGCAGTCCTTCAATCCACAGATTGCCAATACATCATCACGCACTGGATTGGCGGCCATTGTGAGGGCTGTGAATGGGAGGGTAACAGTGGCAAGCCGTGGCAATGTCAATTTCTTTTTGCTCATTTCAGCTCCGGAAAGTAGGGCAGAAAGCTGGAGGATAGTAAGCTTCCCTTTTTCTTGACTGACTGCCAAATAATGTCTTCGGGTGGCTGTAGAGGACATTGCCGATATTGTGGTGCGCCTGATAACTTGGGATGTGATCAATTGTCGAATCAGAGTGCCCTGATCACCATTGTACTGCATTTTGATATTCTCAAATGCCCCTTCTTGAGAACCAAGTGTAGCAACCTGAATTTACAAATAAAAGTTATTTAATTTATCTATTACATGTTTATCCACCATCTTGTACAAAATGAACTTCAGTTTTGAGCTTCAACTAACCATTAAATTCTCACTGGAAGTGAATTGCAGTCCTTCTCCAGATCTCAGTTTCGCAAGTGCTTCTCGAATCCTGAGATATGCACCAATGGGAGTCTTCTGAGCAGCTAACTGTGCTACAATTTTCCTTAGTTTCTGTATTGTTTGTAACGGAAGTTTCACACTGAAAGCCTTGAATGCATCCATCAACTCCCGATTTAAGTGAACGTCAATATTTTTCAATGGGCTTAACTTGGTTTCCTCTTTCTGTTTTGGTAGATCGGGTGCCGTGGCAAGAGTTGGAGATGAAGCGCGCCTATTATTTCCACTTCGACCGTCACTGGAGTCGATTGGCAAGAAGTTGTCGGATTGTGGTGGTGTAGCTTCAACGTGGCCTGGAAGTGGATCAGATTTGGCAGCTGGTGGACGCTGCGTCAAGGACTATATAGTGAACAACATAAAGAACATAAATTGGTGTAAATTGGTACATAAAATTAGAATCGTCAGACTGGTTTCACATCACACGGTCTCAACCCCATGCAATGCCAATGCGGCCTGCAGGGGAAAAATGTCCATAATGGCGGATAAAATATCAGGACTGTTTCCTATATTATGGGCAGCTAGTATTTAGTATAATCCACACCAACAACTTACAATGCATGACCCGTCAGTCTTCGCACCGCAATCGCAGAAGAATGAGCCCAGCTTCGCATAGGTTACATCGTGTCCTTTGTGACACACTCGAGCACAAATGGAACAAACTCCGACGCCATCCACCATTCCGCAAGTATGACAATGATACCAATGCTGAGAAGTAAACTCTCTTCTTGTAATTGTGTAGGTGCACAATTTTGTGTTCAAGCCTTCATCGTCCTAATATTTAAACCCATAATAAGCATAATCACTCAATTTAGATAAATTCTAGCGTTCCTTAATTCTAAAGTCGTCCTCTGGTCAATGGTTGATTCTTTCTTACCGAATCTTCACCGCCAGTATCATCTTCATCACCTTGTTCATCTCCAGATTCACAAACATCAAAATTTTCATCGATTTCATTAGGCGGAGTAACATTTCCTGCGCAACTTGCAGGGGTTGATTCCCTGTCAAGGAATTTGTAGGCTGGATTGGGATTGGACATCATATTGTACTGTTGTAGTCCTTTGCCGACATCAAGCATGTACTCCAGAATAGTTAGGATAGAATTCAGGTTTGCTTGACTTGTGTCTCGCTTCTTATTTTCGGTACCAGGTGTAGTTTCACCAAAGATTATAGACGAGTCTCCTGTGATTTGAATATTAATAAACCTGATGTTAGATCAAGATCAACAATGGCAACCGCCAAGCCAAACCGAAGCCTCTCAGCACTCCTCACCTTGCATAGCGCGGCAAATGGATTCATCCATGTCTCCAACAAAGTCCTTAAACCATTCTGTCATTTCACGAAACAGTTTCCCATGCCCGTCTGATTTCCCTCCACCACAAATTGTTGCCATTTCAATGAGAACCTTCAACACGTGATGAAAAGCAAGGGGAGAGTCATCACTCTTAACATTCATATTCAATCTTGTGATACTTATTGTTCCATCCAGAAGCTTTTGCACTAATTCGTGTACTTTTTCGCATCCGTTGCTCGCATCTAATATGTCAACCTGAGTTGAGATGACAAGGATTGCATTCAGGAATTGACAGCTTGATTCTACAACGTCTTCTTCTTGGAACAATAGTGGGGAGAATATGGAGTTCGGTAACTCTTGAATATTAGGGATGGAAGTGAGGATTTTTAAGATTTTCTGTGAGCTCTCTAGCTGGCTTTTAGAGCACGTTGTAAAAAGAAGACATAGAAATTCAGAGATCTGCTTTAAAATAGCCGGAGGTGGTATTGTAAGCATTATGCCAACCTGAGTTGTAAATAAAACAAAGTAAATTATAGAATGATCCAAGTCACTAACAAATGCACAAAATTTTCAGTAACTTACCAAACGCCGGAGGAATTTTCCATCATCTTCACAAGCAATAACTTCAAAAAGGACCCCCCAAAAGTCCTCCTTCCCAAAATTTGTTACACAAGAAATACAGTCCACAACAAATCCTTCTTGTTTATCCAATTGAATTACATCCGTCAATTCCGAGCAACAGACTACATCCAAAATTTTCCTGGTCATGAAGTCCACAAGGGTTCCCGAGAGCGGAGAGTCTATCTTCTTGCTTGCTCCATAACTGGGGTCAGGATAAACAAAGCTTGCAATCATTTCGCTTATAAATTCACTAGTTTTATCAAGTTGCAAAGGATACAACACTCTTATCAGTTTCTCTTTCAAAATTTTAGCCCTGCTCGTGTTGATTGGAGCTTTATTCCCCTTTGTAAAGGTAATTCCAGTTCCAACGAGCTTGATGACGGAGCCCAGGACATGTTTGAGTGAAGCTGGTCCATTTGTTCCGGTGCTCAAATGTCCAGCGATGACTTCACGGAAGTAAGACTCCGACGGGATTAGGTCATGCTGGTAAGTTGCTGTCAGCAAGTTCGGAAAAGCAGCCAGGACAGATTCTCTTCCAGACAGTTTATCCAGGACTTGCTTTAAGTCTGTATCAATGCAGCGCTGAATTACTGCGGCCATGCTGTTTACGTTGATAAAATCTGAGCTTAATTGTAAGAGGTGGTTCAGTGATTCTGATTTCACTCCGCCTGACGCTGATTCCCTTACAGCTTGCAATGCCCCATTCAGAAGTCGTCCAATGCATAAGTGCAGTTCTAGTTCTGCCTTTTCTGAAAATGTGTCCTTATCTTTCTTCAAATCTAAAGCGAAGAGACCAATTACATTATTGGTTAGGTGTCCCAAAGCAGCTTCAATTCCATAGATTCGTGCCCAGTTCTTTCCTGTACTTAAATCATCAACCCATTTCGCAACATTTTGCAAAAGCTTTCCTAAAAACCCTGTGTCAGATGTGGCTAGAACCGTATTACTCATCAATTCGTCTGCAACAAGGGGTGGAACATTCTGCTTGGAAAATATATCCCTCAGCCATGAGGAGTAGGCCTGTTCATACAAAAAGTTGCATTATAAAATCTGGTCCAATTCATCGTCAAAGAGTTATATATTGTATATGTTAAGCAGAGTTATTGTAAGTTACCTTTCTCGTAAGCCGTGGAAGCCAGATCATCATGTACAGTACGCTGGAGTAGCGGCACATTACGTAGTCTTCCGTGACTTGAGTTAGGAATTCAGCTGGAGGTGGAAGGCTGAAGACGATTCTTGTGAGTAAGTATTCGAGATAATTGGCTGATGGAGTGTTCTCGGGGATTTGAAGTTCCAGCAACACCAAAACAGCATCCAGCACAAGAGAGTAGTCCTTTTTGTCTTTGTGGTTAGCATCATTCTTATTCATCAGGAAGTTCATTGCCAAGCCGTCCAATTTTGGATTTTCCTGATAATTGACCTCAGTGGCGTACAGATTGTAGTACTTGGGTAGCAAGCTTTTGACGCTTTCTCCAGAAGATTCAATGACTGCGCAATCACAAAACAAGCGTGCCGGTGGGAGGTATTTTCGTGCGGTTTCTAATGTGGGTAACGCCTCTCCTGCAGATTCAGGCTTTACTCCTGGCTTTGATGCCTTGGATTCACTCAGAGCAAGACTCTCCTCGTCAAACAAATTGTACCGAATTTGATTGACCAGTCGAAGGTCAGGTTCGTATAATTGACGAATTAAATAGTCAAAGAAAAGCAGTAGTCTGGACAAGCACAATATCTGACATTCCTTTTGAATCTTTCCTTCCAAGCTCTTGCTCACCTGTAAAACAGTAAACAGTTTTATAAAAATTGAATTTACCAATATAAATTATAGCAAAAAATTAAGACAATTTACTTTAATAATTGTAAGTGAGCTATCAATCATGATCGCCTTCTTTTGCATTAAGCTTAACGTGTGAAATAGAAAAACAAGGGTTTGTGCGTGCTCCACCGGGATATCATTGAAGTCTTCTGAAGGGTTCAAGACTCCATCTGCCAGTGTTTCCATAAATCTTTTCAGTATCTGTACGACTATTGTGTCCTTGTCTTGCTTCAACAGAAGAACTTGCAGCATCACAGCCAATGAGCGTGGATATAAATTAAGTTGCCAAGGACCTTGTCCCTGTAAATCGATTCCAAGCTGCTCCAAGAAGAATGTGACAATATTTGAGGTTAGCAGATTCTGGGACAGTATGTTTTGAACTAATTTCCCAAGTTCAGTTGAAAAATCCAAGTAAATTTGGTTCAAGTCATGTTCAAATATGGGCGAAATTGCACCGACCGTGGTAGTCGATTTCTCTTGGTCCAAATCCTTCATAAGGATTGCGATTAAGCTTAGAATTTGTTCATTGATGGTTGTCATTTGCTGGATGGTTGGTTCAGACATAATGTTTTTAGTGACAAACTTCAGAAGGGTTAATGATGACTCCATGTACTGTTAATAAAGAAAACATAGAATTGTTCACTCCCGTACTCAATAAAAATCACAAAAAATAATTAGGTAACCGGTAACAGTCTGGAAAATACTTACAATGTGTGGGCTGTTTTTGTCACCGATAAACATCTCCAACATCCCGTCCAGAGGTGTCCCGGCATCCCTAACTCCATCCTTTGCCTTGTCCGCTGAAGTATCCACACTTTCGGGTGGCGAAAGAACTGACTCAATCCACTTTCCTAGAATCGGTTCGTCGTCAACATCGTCAATGACACCATCCTCATCGTCGTCTTCATCCGGTTCATCCTCATCTTCGGTTGTCATCAAATCTGATACTGAATGATCATCTCCCTCATTCGTTTCTGTTGCTTCCACTTCAGCATTAGTCATGGACGATAGTACAGCAAGATTCTCGTAGATTTCAGGGCTCGGGTTAATGCCGTCTTCATCACTCTGGTCAGTTGAGGACTTTTGTTGCTGCTGCGAGTACTTCAATAACTTTAGGCGGCAAGCCTTTCGGTAGCTTAAAGTCATCATCTGAATAAGCAACTCCAGGATATTCGTGTCCATCTTGAAAAATAACTTGACTCTTTCCGCATTTGACAATGCCGTATCAACCTTAGGAGCAGAAGATATTTATTCTCTTATTCAGCGCTAAGCAATGAGTATTTAACCATTTGCAAGTTCTTTTAAACATCTTTCTTACCTTAAAATGAGAGACAATAATCTGAACCGGCTTCTGACCGGGAGCCTCATACGAGTTAATTCCAGTAAAATTTTGTATCAGTTCAATTGTGAGAGATGCCATAGGGGTTATCAACTCGTTCCAAACCCCTTGGACTGCCACTAGTGATAATTGTGTGGTTTTGGGCTGAAGAGACTTCACTTCACTTTTGGGCTCTGCTCCCACTGAGCTCACGTGAAGCATGTAAGAATGCAGCCCATGGATGAGAATTTTTGACATAATAAAGCTGTAGTTGAGCCATGTCTAAAATTTCAAATCCTTGCGTCATTCCCTTTTTTAAATTTGTAACTTATTCGTTAATTTTCTATTTACCCATTGCGGAAGACCAATGTCCTCTTTTAGAATAGTCAAAATTCTCTTGATAGTCCAAATAGCTTCTGAGACAATGTTAACTCCAATCAGGTAGTCGGCATCTGCCACAGGAGGATTTGTTGCAGATCCGTAAAAACTTTGAATGATGATGAATGCTGCATTTAGCGCGGATATGGCAAGCCTTGTTAGTTGGTACGCATCGACAGTAATCAATGGTGAGAAAAGTGGTAGGCTCAAAAGCCGATACACTAGATTCAGTTCTTCGGAAAGTGTTTGCAGATCACTAAAAAAATTGTCATTGCTCATCAATGATCCACAAAGACAGAGAAGAGATGACTTTTCAATTATTTTAACTTACAAAGTCACTTTGCTAGTTATCCGATTGTATGTGCTCCGAAGAGCATCCCCTTGCAAATTAATAGTGTCTGTATGTAGCAGCTTCAGCGTTGGCAATCCGATGCATAACTCTACAAACTTTTGACTAGCTCTTAAAGACTGAAATATCTGCAGGATTTTATTTGCAATCAGGTCCTAAAACGTAGAAAATGACAACGTACTTTAACAAATAGTCATGCCTCAAATCAAGTATTTGGACCCGGTTTCCTTTTACCTTCATTGCTTCTCCCGGAGGAATGCTGGTAACAGTAAAAGTATTATTTAATGAAAGAATGAAAAAGTTAAAATAAAAAGTAAATTCAATTACCTATGATGAATGAATGTTATCTGATCAAACAAGAGCACCGTAGGATCTAGGCGACTACGTCGGCCTTCCTTAACAGTAGACGTGGTTCCTTCCTTGTCCCACGTGCCTGAGCAATTCAATAAAATATTTTAAATGTGGAAACAGGTATTTAACCTAAAATGCTAAACTTACTTGGTGCCGTGGATTGAATTTTCTCTGGTAAGTCTTGATTTTTAAGTAAAGCAAGCATTCCGCTAACTTCCTCCTGGGAAAGCACTAATTTTCCAGTGCATAGTTCCTATACAGCAACATATAATTTAGACTACATACTTATATCAAGTTTACTGTAGGGTTCCCAACCTTGATAATGCCGAGAGTTATTTTGACTGTTAAAATAGGATGAGGTGCACGCAAAAGGTACTGTAACCTTATGATTAAGGATTCACAGAGTACCATAGCTGCTTGGCTAGCCAGAGAGAAGCTTGACCTGGGAACTGCAATTGTAAACCGTATTTCAATTACACAACCAAATTCAAAAGAATGACGAATGAGAGCTGTAATAAATGAAATTAATACAAATTCCTCTTACGCAAGTCATTGTTAGCCGAAACAGTTACGATGTGTGATGCCAGTATTGTGATTGTGTCGTAGAAGACTGAATGCTGTTGAGGACCGACCGCAGTCAACTCCGGCTTACTAAAACCAGAAGAGAAAATCAAATATTTGTATCATTAAGCATAACATTTCAAATATAATATCCGAGTACCGAGTCATTCAATTCATTAAATTAATACAAAAAAAATTTAAATACAAAATGAATCCAAACTAACCAATCCAAAATGGCTCTAAGAAGTGTTGTCACTTCAGAAGAAGTCAAAGAGCCGACAGAATATGTGACAAAAGGCTTGATTATTGTTGTCCAGTCGGCCCGACCTCCACCACCTCCACCACTGACAGCCCCACCGCCGGGGCTCGCCGCCATTCCCTTCTTCTTACTTAAACTAAGAGTCTTTTAGTCGTAGTAGTTAATAAATTGCTAGAAACTAATCGTAATTGCAGTTACACTATTTTACTTTTGACTTTGTGTGCTACGTCGTCTCCTGCGGATTCCACTCTGCTCATTGTGTCGTGTGTGTTTGTGTGTTGGGCAGTTTTTGGGCGAACGACGGTTGAATGAGTGTGCAGGTTGAGATACGTGACGAAGTTGTGGGAGCAGCAGAAAATTTAAATGCGGCGGCGCCAGGTGGAGGAAAAGATGCTTGGGAAGATCTCACGGATACCCAAATTATTCACGCTTAAAAAAATTAAATGTCATGGATTTACTGTTTATGTGTCAAAGTCTGGCATCTAAAATTACTCAAGGCAGAAAGTAGTTTATTTTAACTATTTCAACACATTTTGAGGCTATTCCGTTTTTCTGTTGGATTTAAGTTTGCATGAAATTTGAAACACACACGGGGCGCACATTGCCCCAACTATTTGTCCCATTATTATGTGAACATTAGGCAGGAAAATAAAGCACTTGAAATATTTGTATTATGTGACAGCCCGGGTTGTGTGGTTCGCTAGTGTATTGAAGGTGGACTACTGAGTACTGATGTAATGTAATCCGGTGAATTCGAATTTCTAGATAATTTGGTAAGACAAGTTTATGTGTGTATCCTTGTTTGCGAGTAGCGTCATAACCACAACTATCTGTTGATTTCATATAAAACTCTCGGTATTAGCATAGCAAGTACTTACTGATTATTTTTGATGACTAGTCTAACTTGATTTTTATATTATTCGCCAAAAGTATTTTGCCTCTCCGTTATTGTTGACTGCCTACATACTGGTTCTGCATTCGAAGTGCCCGACTGAAGAAAGGAAATGACGACTACAACTAAAATCGGACCTCTAAGCCCAAACGACCCAAGCTCCTTCTCTAATCCAGGTGAAATATTCTAATCTTGTGTACAGCTATGGTCCAGGAATTACTTTTAAGAGGCTGCTTTGTGTGGACTTTCAGAGGAAGCAAAGACTGAAGCACTTCATATAACCTGGCTTGTCAACTTTGAAAGAAAAGTTGTAGAGGGAAGTGTTCACTACATCATTACAAAAATCCCAACAGCTAACCAAATTGTACGCCAAACTGCTCGAGTGGTTTAGGTGTAATACAAAGTTTAGCTTAACAAAAATTGTGCTTTAGGTTCTTGACACCCGCGGTTTGGTCATAAAATCTATTGATTTGATTGAGAAGGGGAATCCGACGCAGCAATTGCAATTTGAACTTGGAGATGATGTATCAACTTTCGGCAAACCATTAACTGTTTACTTTCCAGAAGGGTAAGGAAATTGTGAACTGTAAAGTTGAGAAAACTGCTTTCTCTGATTTCGCAGCTCATGCATTTTTTCCTTACGATGATACTAGCTCTAGTGAAAGCCTTGAGATTTCCATTCGCTATGAGACGAATCCAAAAAGCTCGGCATTACTATGGTTGGAGAAAGAGCAAACATCTGGAAAAGAATTGCCCTATGTCTTTAGCCATTCTGAGGTATGAATTTGTTAGTTGGATAATGTAATTATATATAATTATGGAAAAAATTGTTGTCCAAATGTGCTCTAAACAATAATAGGCTATTCATTCCCGTGCCTTACTGCCCTGTCAAGATTCACCTTCCGTGAAGTCGACTTTTACTGCAGAGGTAACGGCAACAATATACCGCAATAGATAGATGACACAAAAACAACATTAAACAAGCGAATTTTATTTCAAAAAATTGAAAGGTAACCGCTCCAAAGGACTTCACCGTGGTAATGAGTGGAGTCCAGTCTGCCGGGAATTTTCAGCCTCCGACCGATGAACTGGCTCCTACACGTTGCTTTAAATTTGAGCAGATAATTCCAATCCCAGCTTATTTAATAGCATTTGCCGTGGGAAAATTAGAGGGTGAAAAAATTGGTCCCCGCAGTACTGTATGGGCTGAGAAAGTATTTGTAAAGGCGGCCGCGTACGATTTTTCAGATACTGAAGAAATGCTGAGTACTGCTGAAAAACTGATGGGAGAGTGAGTTTAACTTCAAAACAAAACGCATGCTTGCATTTTGTATGTTTCAGCATGCGTATTTTCATTTGCTAGATATGTATGGGGGAATTACGACATCCTCGTCCTCCCTTCTAGTTTTCCTTTCGGTGGAATGGAAAATCCTTGCTTAACTTTTGCAACCCCAACAGTCTTGGCAGGAGACAAGTCTTTGGCCAATGTGATTGCCCACGAAATATCCCACAGTTGGACAGGGAATTTGGTCACCAACCGGACCTTTGAACATTTTTGGTTAGTATTTTATACATTCATATTCGTCTGTCTGTTTAACCAAATCTGTAGAAATGAAAGGGCACTTATATGTCACTGATTAAAATTGTCTAGGCTAAACGAGGGATTCACGGTGTTCCTCGAGAGAAAAATTCTTGGCCGCATGCACGGTGAAGCTTTCAGGTAACTTTATTCGCCAATTTCCCCATGTTTGATATAAATTTTAAGCATTTATGCATTTAAGGCAATTTAAATCGATTGGTGGCTGGAAGGATTTGAAGGATTGCATTTTGCGGAATCTGGGAGAAACAAATCCCTTCACTTGCCTGGTGGTTGACTTGACTGGCGTTGATCCTGACGATTCCTTTAGTACTGTGCCTTATGAGAAGGGATACGTGTTTCTTTATTACTTGGAAGAAAAAGTTGGAGGTTCAGGTATTCTGCATACTTTACATTTTGCAGGGCTTGAATTCAGCTCTGTGTACTTGAGTTTAATCGAATTTCTTTCAGAAAAATTTGAATCCTTCCTCAAATCCTACGTGCAGAAGTACAAGAAGCAATCCATTGACACAAATACTTTTAAAGACTACTTTTTTGAATATTTTACGTCCACTGGAAATGGAAATTTGATTGCAGACATTGATTGGGATACTTGGTTATACAAGCCAGGAATGCCACCATACTGTCCAAAGTTGGTTGCAAACTCACAATTGTAATGTATTCGTTTGCACATTGGCGTTTAACTGATCAGCAAGTACAATTGCAGTTATGACGCGTCCCTGGTGGAGGTATGCGCCGAATTAAAGACCAGATGGAAGAATTGGAATCCCAGAACAGAATCAGCTTGCCCATTTTCAAAGGCGGATTTTGACAAGTTTAGTATGAAGTCTGCGCAAATTGAGGAATTCTTGGCCGAAATTTTGGATGATGAAAGTGAATTTCAACTAGAAAAGGCAATAGCCATGCAAGATGCGTACGACTTGAACGGCGTAAAGAACGCAGAAATTCGTTTCCGGTAATTAGCTATATTTGGTGTCTACAAATGTGCACTTATCCGTCAAAATTAGACTAATTTAGTGACTCGATCTTATCTTTTAGCTGGATTCGCCTCTGTATCAAAGTCAAATGGATAGAACAAGTATCCAACGCATTGGACTTTGTGACTGAGCAAGGGCGAATGAAATTTATTCGTCCAATTTATCGTGATTTGTATGCGTGGGAAGAAGTTCGGGAAAGGACAATTGAGACATTCAAGAAGAATCGACCTAATATGATGTACGTCTCTGCATACACTGTGGCCAAGGATTTACAGCTCTGCGAATAGGATTACTTTTTATTTCGTAGTTGGTTTTATTCTACTTTGGGGGACTTCTGAGGATAGGTTTAGCAAATGTATGTATTGTTTGGCATTCGGTGAAATACTATAATTTGGTTGAAATTAAACTTATACGGTTTTACTCGTTACGTTGTTTGCCCATTCTAATTTTGTTGTCAAAGTAGGAATTGGCTTCATACCTTGTTCCACGAGCTTGTGTTGCTGTAATTCTAGAGTTTTTTTTTGAGTGGCAAGTAAGTACTTGATTTTAACAATTTCAGAGTTGCAAAGGAATACTTTTCCATTACCAGCTCCTGCTTATGTGCGTATGCTGTCACTATCGTATCGTGATTGGTCATTTGGATCTAGTGTTTGCCTTACCACTCTGGAGTTACACCCTACGATAACATAACCTGTTTGCTTTGATGGGTCCCTCCAATGAAATTGTCATGTGTAATTATGGAATAAATTGTGGCAGCCGTGATGCTGGAAGGTTCTGCAAATTCCATGCTAGTAAAGCAATACTAAATACATGGCACCTGCTATCAAAACAAATAAGATAAATAAAATCAGGATTTCCAATTTAGCGTGAGTTGCGCATTGAATTGTGAATGCTGCAACGGATTAACCGTGCAACACAATAGTGTGAGAAAAAGAAGTGGTCTAGACGGTGTTACATGGCATGCCTAAGCAGACCAATGCAATGTCATGATCATTTCGAAGGTTAATTAAGGTACACTTCCTATGAGATAAATTTTCTATTGTTGCGTTTGAAACTACGGCATGTGAAGTGTTTAAAAATATGAACCGTTAACTTTTGACTTCCAAGTGCTAGCTCTGAAAGATTGTGTACGCATGCACGTCTGGCTGGTTAGGTGGGCATCAAGAATAGATACAGTTAATTTCATTAGGAAACCCCAAAACAATATACGAGTGTTACCAATTGTAATTGACGAACATTTGTATTGGGTGAAGTTCTCCAAACCAGGATTATTGTGGAATAGCACACTAGCACTAGAATACGCATTCAATTTACCGCGCGTAGCGAAGGTGCAATTTTGTTTCATACAAACATGATTGATAAAGTTCTTTCATTGTATGTAGTTTTGCAAATGAACAAACTATCAGCGTTGAGGCGTTGACCATCATCATTAGGTTTGTGCCTTGCCTAGGCGGTTAAATAAATTTGATATAAACTGCTGGAAAAGTACAAATTTCATAACGGCCGGATTTATTAATGCAAACTTTAATTTTGTCGGTATGAAGTGATACAAATTAGTCCCAAGTTTGATGGCTTATGGTTCTGGTTCACATGGGGTTGGTGGTTTAGGGAGGATGAGGTCCAAAAGCTCAGCCAGGGTGTATCCTTGGAGGAAATCATTAAGTGGAGCACGGATTCTCTGCTCAATTTCGGATCGTCCAGCTGTCCAGTCAGCTTGGAAGTTGGCCTTGAAACCTGCATTCCACTGAACCCAGTCGACCTTGTTTCCCGAGGAAATCAATTCCAAGTCGTTGACGGTGACGGTTCCGAATGTGAAGGTGTTCACATTGACGGATCGGCAGCTGACACGGTTGGTGATCAAGTTGACGAGGATGGCAACGGTACCTTCAACATGGAGATCAGTTACGGATGCAGAGAAAGATCCTGCGGCGGTGAATGGTCCGGTTGGAATGGTGACTGGACGGAATGGGCCGGAGTTGATTTCTCCCCAGGCATCGACACCAACACCTGAGATTTGGGCAGATGGAAGGGTGACCTTGAAACTGATGACTTGTGTGATGATGTTGTAGCCAATGTCTGTCACGATTTGGGAGTGGCCTTCAGCGACGGCTCCTCTGAAGAATATATTTAAATTCATTGCTATTCTATTCCAATTGTTGTCCTTAAAATTTCAAAGACTTACCCATGAGTACTTCCGTGCTCAATATGGAGAATAGTAACGACAGTGTCACTGATCGTGATATTCAGGGGACCAGCTGGCAAATCGGCTGGGTCTGGGGTTGGGCATTGGGCCCGGACGACGGAGGCCACAGCAAGGGCCAAAGCAACAACAGCGAAGATGGATTTCATGGTGAAAAACGTTGGACGTCTATGCAACCAAAACTGGAACAAGAGTCGAAAAGAACTCAGAGTGGAATGTGTAGTTCCTCGCTCTGGTTATTTGCTTAAATACCAAAATTTTTAAGACCGGTGCTGCGTAGAAATAAGGGGTTGTCAATTTGCCAATTGATGATTGCTTGCTGAGATATGAGCTTGTGGCTGCATGCGGCACTTGTTCGTAGGTCCCGGTAATCAGACGCGCATTTTACGTTGAGTTTGATGTGATGTCAACCCTCGCCTCAATCACCTTCACCAATTTGGCCTAGCCCAAAAATCCTTACCGGACACGGACTTGAGTGTCAATTATCAAAAACACCTGGTGTAATTCCCAAGCTAATAACAACTATTATGTTTATTAGAAACACTCCAAGTCAATTAATTGGGGGAACCGTGGACTGTGTGGACTGTTATGCTGTCGCCAAAAGTTAATTGTGAAATCATTAATCGCACAATTGCACAAATAAAGCTATTCAACCCGGATTCTGATTATTTCAGATTCCGTGTACTCGTGTATAAATAGGGAGGGCCATCGTATTTGTGTGATTGTGTGATGCTTTACATCTGTTTAATATAACAGGCTGGACTCTGATCCTGAAATAGGCACTGAATAAGTTTGTTGATCCATTGGGCTTATATAAGCTTAATCCTTTAAAATCAAATCGAAATTGAAGGAATTACCCACTCACTTAACCCGATGCAATTAATAATAGCACGTGCGCAATTACAGTGAAAGCACCAATCAATAATTTGTGTTATAAGCCACACGTATACGCATGCTTACCTAGACCTAGACGTATTAGATTTAATTCACATTTATCTTAACATCCGATGCTCAAATTTGAAATAGACACCCTTTTTCTTTTTGGTGAATCATCTGGACAGTTATTCCAAAAATTTATACTATAAACGGTTAGTCAACACGCTTCATGGCACAAGTAATTTATTCATTTAAGTCCAATGCATGAATATTGTCATGTATATTGCAGAGAATAAGTACAGTACTATCTTAAAGTATGATACTCAAATGTATTTATAATTACACAGTTGCAAATTGAAATAATTGCAGAGAAGTTACTTAAGCTCTACAAATTTGCTACAATGAGTCCTTCAGTGAATCGTACTGTCGACTGCCAGTACCACATCGTCAACAAGCGCCGAATGCAAGGTCTTTTACACCGCGCCGTTTAGTTTAAAGTAATAACGCCGTTGTGCTAGCTGGTGCTATAATATCATTGCTAAACCAAATCCAAATTCTCAGCTTCGCCAAAAGCCAAACACAAAACATGCATAGTGCAGACATACAAATGCAAATGGCATGGTTACAAAATAAAACAATCCCACTCCATTGTTTGATCGATGTGATTTCCAGCCGTTCCCAGCCCTCTTCTGCCCGTGTTCGCTGCTGCCGTCTCCCGAAAATACCGTTGTAAAACTTTTCATCGTAGCGGCAACAGCCGCAACACGATTTGTCAGATTACGCTTTGAATTGGATATAGGTATTAATTAAATACATTCATATATATTAAATATTTTAAATACATTCAGTTCTCTGGTACGTAGCCGTAATTGTGGCGACATTAACCCATTTTAACAGGATTTCTATTTACACTAGGTTTAAACGAATAGATTCAAAATGGATGTGGCCACAGCCGTGGCTGCAGGGGCGGCTCCAGGCGAAGGCAGCGGGCCTCCACCCGACGACGTGGTCACCGTCGCCCCCAAAAAACCCAAATCCAAACTAAAGAATGTGAAAGGTGAACTGGAGAAATCCTTGGACAGTCACGCCTACTTCAACAACATGTGGGCGGAGGCTCAGGCTGAGCTAAGGGTCATGTTTGACCGTGAACGAAAGTTGCCACCAGAGGGCGCGGAAATCCCTCCTGACCGTCGGGAATTCTTCAACAAGGAATTGATCCCCCTGTACTTTGAGTACTTGTCGATTTACAAGAAACTAGATCAAGTCTCGGATCAAATGGTTCATCCCCAGAAGCTTCTCCTCGTCCGCCCCATGTTGGACCTCGTCCTGGCCCGCCTCCTGGAAATCCGGGACGCAATGGTGGCAACAGAGCTGTCCGAATTCCTTTATTTTGAGGATCACATCCATTTTTATAAATTGATGCCGGAGGACATTGAGCTGTGGCCGCCCAGAAATCACGTGCACTTGAAGGACCCAGCCATAGCGGAGCGGGAGAAACTGTTGAATGATTATTTGAATCAGAAGGCAGGGCTGGAAGCTGAAAAGGCGGCTGAGGACAAAGGAAGTGCAGAGAGCCTTAGACAACTAGAGGATGGTCAGCTGGAACTCATGGATACCTTTGAGGCTGCGGAAATCATCCAATGTGTTGAACGGCAGCGACAAGGGCTCTTGGAGTATGCGCAAATGCGCTATGGGTTCGAAGGGGAGGACCGCGAGCGGAACCGGAAGTCGAGGGCTCAGAAATTTGTCAATGTGGATCAAGAGCAGGCGGCAATAAAAATTCAGGTTCAATTAATTCCAGTTACCTAATGGCTCGGATTGTATAATGTAGTTTTAATCCAATTGACAACGCAGAAAGTTGTGCGAGGATTCCTGGCACGTCGCCGTGTTAAAAAGATGAGAGAATTAGAGCTGAATTTTCTGGGCGTCCATTGGGCCCCCTGGAGTGTCCATGAAGAGCACAAGTTTGAGCGGTACACTCTCCATCTGAAAGCACAGAAAGTCAACAAAGAAATTGAGAAGCAATTAGCGAAGCGGCGCCGCCTTCAAAAAATTTACGAGAAAGCATACCAGGACGACCTTGTCTTATTCGAAAATAAGCTCCGATTTATGGAAGGGCCGGAAATGGCAGAAAGGATGAAATACCAACTCAGAACTTGGATGATCCACATCAAGGAGACGACGGGGAAATTGCCCAAGGCCATCCCTAAGGCAGCGTTCGGGGGGTCGCGATTCATCCTGTGCCCAGAGACCCTGGACCCAGAAGTGCTTGAGAAAGCTCTCGAAGCGGAGAATGGGAAAAAGAAAAAAAAGAAGAGAGATAAAAAGAAGAAAAAAGATAAAAAGAAGAAGAAGAAAAAAAAGAAGGAGAAAAAACCACCGTTTGCCCAAGCCGCTAATTTGGAGGGAATGACGGATATAAATGTAGAGTACAACAAGAAATGGCGCCATAAAAATGAAACGGACAATCCTGAACAAAGGCATGAAAACGAGATCATCATCAGGGAGAAACGTGAGTTAGTCGGAAAGGAAGTACGAGAGCAGGTGGATGTCCTCATGCGAAAGGAATTGGCATATCTGAAGAAACAGCTTGAAAAGAAAAAAGGGAAAGGTAAAAAGGGAAAGAAAGGGAAAGGCAAGAAAAAAGGTAAGAAGAAAGGCAAAAAGGGAAAGAAAAAAGGCAAGAAGAAGAAGAAAAAAAAGAAGAAGAAGAAGTTTAAGGACATTACCCCTGACCGAACATTTGAGTCTCTGTTCAAGGAATTGATTGACAATGGAATTATCAAGAAATATCCCAAGCTTATGCTGGAGGATTTGATGGGGGAACGAAGCCTTGTGAATGAAACTATTCGCACGCATTATGAAGCAGGCAGTTGGACAGACGGAATGGATACCCAGTACAAAATGCCATATTCCATCAATCCTCCTCCATCGTTTGGGGACATCAAACGCGCAATTAAGGATATTTGTGTTCTTCCAATGGGGTCTGAAACGACTAGGGCAATTGCACCCCTCGTCAAGTCCGTTCTTATCGCTGGAGCTCATGGATCTGGGAAAACGTCTTTGGTCCACGCCATTTGTACTGAATTGGGTGCAACTCTATATGATTTAACGGCGGCTAATATTGCAGGTACATGAATTTATCATTACACATTATGGGTGGAAAATGTTTGCAATATTGCTAACTTTATTTTGCCAATAACAATGCCAAATTATAGGAAAGTACCAAGGAAAACCAGGACTGACGATGCTGATTCACTTGATCAATAAAGTTTGTCGCTTGACCCAACCGTCTATCATCCTGATTGAAGACGTAGAGAAAATGTACACAAAGAAAACAGACAAGGCAGATAAAAAGAATGAGCCGAAGCGACTCAAGAAGCAACTCAAGAAGAAAGTCATGAAAAAAGTTGACAATGAGGATCGGATGATGCTAATTGGCACTACGTCGGAGCCATGGCTCGCAAAACAGAAGGTACACTTTTACTTGTACATTCAATGTTATTAATCCCTGAAACCATTAACCCGTTTATATTTTAATGCAGCCAATGAAAAAGGATTTCCAAAAGACCATTTACATCCCAAAACCCGACCACGGGTCCCGAATCATGATGTGGCGCCATTGTCTGTCGGATCATTTCAAACAATTCTCCGATGAAATGTGTATCTCTCTGCTCACCAAATTAAGCGATGGTTGGACGCTAGGAAACATCAAGACAGCTGTTGAAATGGCCATGAAAATCCACTACAAGCGAGTGGATGCCGATTCGACGGCGCGCACAAAACCATCGGGATTTGATCCGAATATGTATTTGGAAGGGAAGCCGCAAGAGAAGACTGCCAAAATTGGAAAGTCTAAAGTGAGCATGAATGATTTCATCGCTCAACTGACTCTGTTGGATCCGATATTCCAGGAACAGGAAAAAGCGTGGAATAAATGGTTTGACAAAACTCCGTTGCAAAAGGCTCGGATCAAGGAACAAATGGGAGGAGGGGATAGCAAAAAGGGGAAGAAGAAGGGCAAGGGCAAAGACAAGAAGGACAGGTCAATGAAATGACATGCTTAACTATTATAATTAATTACAATAGTCGCTATTTATGTATTATCCTCGTATGTGTTTTATGAGTAGTGATGTTTAGCAGTATTTTTTAGCATTTATTGTAAATTCTTATCATTTTTCTTATTTTTTTCTACGAGTAGGAATAAGAAGAAAGACAAAAAAGATAAAAAGAAGAAAAAGAAGGGGCCTAGCTTTGCCATTGAAGAGTGGCCCGATTTGAGGAAGATACCTTGGAATGAATTGAATCCTTAAATATCTTCACGGGCATTTACAAGAACTGATACCCAATTGTAAATGTATAAAAGCCTGCAACATAATTGCAACAAAACAGTTTACAAATAAATGCGTCACATTTAATAATTTAATAAATTTGTATATTATTTCACTACTGCGGGTTACCAAATTCCATGCATATCAAATTATTCATTCCCCAATTTAATAGTTCCTAAGGCAGCAAATGGATGCGTGTTTTGTGTGTTTTTGACTGAAATTCACCCAATTACATTACCAGAATATTTAAAGCATTGGATCTCATCAGTTCAAGTTCGAGTTTTCCAAGTCTTAGTCGCCGAATCAGATTGAAGAGTGAACAAACAAATAAATTATGGCCACCGGATACAAAAACGGTAAACATTTTCTCCTCCTAGCCACGCTATTCGTGTTGGTTGCGGCTAGTACGGGACATGAAGAGTCGGAAGTTTACGACATCGTTGACAACTTGGAGTACAGCATTCAAATCCAAAGCACCACAACTGACTCTCCCACAAAATCCAGTGAAACGATTGCACTTCGGAAAGCAGAGAAGGCCTTTCAAAGTTGCACGAGCTTATGGGGAGTAGAGTATGGAATGCCATGCGATCCAGACAATGAATACAACGCATATGTGAAATATGGAATTGATAAGGGAGATGACAAAGCCCTAGCTAAAGAGGTAACTTTTCAAATCACCACAATAGTAAAACTGGGAATACTAGACAGTTAAATGTTTCTCAATTTCTTAAGTTTTTGAAAATATTTTGTTCTCAGATCACAGCCGAGGATTTCTTGGAGGCCATGAGGGGAGAATGCTTCGGATTTGCCAACTGCCAGAGAAATCCAGGTGTCACGGGTGCGAAGCGATTCACATGCAAATGCAAGAAAATGTGCAAAAAGACGAAAGGAAGAAAAGACGGAACTAATAATTGTGATCTTGAAGCAAAGGCACTTCAAGAAGCATTTGTGGCCCTCAATTCATCAACCAATACATATCAATATTCTGGGTATCTAATGATTCTTCTGCTCAGCGGCTACATGTTAGCGGCGTACGGGGATTTGTAACGTCGCCGTGAGGATGAGTACCATTAAATCTACATATTACAACAGTAAACCCTGACTGCGCATAACAGGATCTAATATAAAGCTTATATTGTGTGTTTAAAAGCCTGTAGCTAAAGATTAGAAATAAAAGTACACCCTTCGCGTGTAACAGAAACAGATATTATGTAGTTGAATTATTACACACTATAGCACTTTTTATTAAAACTTTATACTATTTTTGGATAGGAAATTCAGATGAGAGTTAAAATATATACTTCATAGCTCCTGCCTCAAGCACTATTTAAATCTTGCTGTCATATTTATTGCAAGTATTAGTTTTCACGGCAATCCAATCCGGATTTGCTTGTTACAACACTTAAGTGTTTGCGTCATTTGGGTATTGTATTGTAGGCCCGGATAATTGAAATTTGGATCGGGGATTGACCTTTGACGCCAAGGTGTTTAAGAAGCGCATTTGTAATCTCATCGCATTTGGGATGACAATGACAACCCGGACAAGGCTTCACAACAATAAGATTAGCACAAGCACAAGTATGCGATACTCGAGTCCGGTTTGCTACTTGTGTTGTGTTATTTTTAGAATTCGCACAATTTTGGACAGTTCTGGACTTCAGAAATGCATAAAGTGACCCCGGAGTCCACCATGAGCGGTGACATTATCAGTGCTATTCAAAAATCCACTCAACTTATTTTGTCGTATGGAAATATACTACAACTACAGCACTACAGGCCGAGAAATCCTTATCAATATCAGTTCGTCCTCACCTGGTGGTGTCCGGTTACGCGTGAACGTATGACTTGATAAGGGAAGACCTAGTCCTGGTTTCAATTGGACAGGGTCCGGGGAGTCATATTTAAACCCCAAGCCGGGCTTTCAAAAATCACATTCCGACACAACACCTTCTCCAGTTTGCTGAAGACAAAACGAACCGAACTCCAAAAATCAACATGAAAGTCCTCATTTTCATAGCTGTGGTCAGCTGCGCTTGGGCTGCTGGGATTAGGAACGTTATCCAAGGCGAAGGCCCAACTTGCCCAATTGATGACCCACTCACCATCAATCCAAGCAACATCAACATTTCCATCCCACCTCTTTTCGTCCTCGACGTCGGAAGCACTCAGGGGTGAGTTTTGCACACAAATATATATTTTAATTTTGTATGCATTTCTTTTAAAGCTAGTTTTCGATATTTTTTTTTTCAAATGTTGCAACATCAACATTAAAGTTTAAACTATTATTGTAGCAAATTTTAATTTCTTTTTTTTCAAAATAATGTGCATTTATGACGCTGAAAATGCTAAATTTACCCGCGTAATTTGAAATTGTGCTCCAACTATGCACATAATAATAAAGTCAAATTGATATTTTCAGTGGTGGTGTAGCCCTCGGTCTAAGCTCCCTCTGGACTTTCACCACCTTCAATTTAGTCGGCCCAGCCTTGGACTTTGAAGTGAAGATCACATCTGCCCAAGCCACCGGCGTCTCTTACTCCGGAACTGGTGCCATCTCCGCTGGACCAATCAGCGAATCCATTCTCCCATCTGGTAACTTCGTCGGCTCTGGTAGCTATGCCGGTTCCGTCACTGACTTCCATATTAAGGGCCGAGCCGTTTTCCTCGTCAATCTGATCACAAACAAAATTACCGTCAGAACTTTGACCGTTGACACCTTGACCTTTGGAGAACTCAACGTCAACTTGAGCGATCTGAACATCGGAGGAACAGCCGTCGACTGGGCTACATGGAACGCCGGAATCAAGCAGAATTTTGAAAGCGATTGGTCTACCAAGAAGACTGAGATCATCGAACACGTCCGTGTTTCTGCCAACGAGAAACTGAGTGAGTACACCATCCAGGATATCTTGGATCTCCTTGAGCCATCTGAATGCCCAGAACGCCACTAAAATGTCTGTGATATAACATGTTTCATAAGTCTGCTTTTCTTTCAAAAAATGTATTTGTGCGTATGCCGCAATTTATTTAAAAAAATTGGAATGATAATAAAGTTTGACTTTGACATCTAAACGAGCAACTAACTATTTTGTTGCATCTACACTCCTAACCCATAAAGAACGTTCAGAAGAAATTTTCAAATCATTTGCCACAAAAATGGAAAAACCCTGTATGCAATGACTTTGTTTCGGACCTACTAATTGAGTTGTAATGTCATTTGAAACCACGGACAAATTTTGTAAAAACAGGGATCTCGGCTATGAATGTGCATTAGTGCAGTGTGCAGTGTGTGCATAGTTCTCGCAATGTCGTCCTGCGATTTGCGTTATCGCGATGGGCGTGGCTTGAATTTGCTAAGTTCATTCATTCTGAAGCGCACACAGGCAAAACTTCAAATTGAGTGAAATTGCCATTAATCCCTGCTTCTCAAGTCTCCTTAAATTCAATTAAGTTAACTGTCACCCACAGCACTTTGTACGAGTTGTACACGAATTTCGGTTAATAAAAACAGTTAAGGAATAAATATAAAAAATTTAATAAGGTATTTTTTTTCAAAATAAGAACAATAATAATTCAGGACTGAATAATAGAAAAAAGTTAAAATAAGTTGTGCGGTGCTGAGGCAGTTCGCCAAGTTTCAAATGCAAGAACAAAACACTCGCAAAACCATGCGTGGTAGAGCACATAATTTGAAATCTTCAAATTAATGAATATTTGACATGTTAAAACCAAAAGCTGTACAAATAAAAAGTAGATTTCACAGACAAAGTCCAGGCCCGGCAAGATGTGGTTAGGTGTGAAAAGAGGACAATATTCTTAAGCTTCTTAATTTCTTATGTTGTTTGGCAGCATTATTTTGAAAGATAACTTCGGAGTGCGCATTCAGGTGGAAGGAAGCTCTTTAGATCTGCAATTGCAAAAAAAATAATATTTATTTAATAATTTCTCAAATTCATTTGATATTTCTTGATAGAGGTGTGGCCAAATTAATTGTATTTCTAATGTAGCAAATTGCTTACCGATCCTGCATCCTTCAGAATCAAATACAAAGCATGGATGAGTCCCGGGAAATAAAAGAAAATCGTAAGAATCAAGTTGATGCAAAAATCCCCTCCGCACCCCTTCAATATCAACACAGCCACCGGCGGGATCAATATGGCCACAATAATCAGAAGAATGTGGTTATTTTCCAACCCCATTTTGTAGTATTTGTCGAAGACTAGTATTTGTTAATTAAACACGGGGATTTAAAATCCTTTTCTTGTGAGGCGTGGCCGGCTAATGCAATGCAAATGCGTGTGCTGGGGGAAAACGCCCTTTTTCTTCACTCTCTCTTTGAATTCCAAGGAAGATCTGAGGCGGTCGGGGTCGGGAGTAAGACTTCCACGAAGGACGCCACTAAAAAAGAATGTGTTACGTTTCGTAAGAGTTGCCAATCCAATCCAATGGCAGCAAAACTCAGCCAGCCAGTTTCACCCCTGCCCTCGCCTTGTCCCAAATGCCTGCAAACGCATTTTACTACTCCATGTACAACATAGGCAAGGCAAAAGCCACTCGTCCGTATTTTTAGAAAAAGCCAACGCTTCAACCTAAACCATTGTATACATTTGAATTTTCTCTCCCTGTTTGACTAAAGGAATCCGTACACGTAGCGTAGTACGTACACAAAACAAGCTTCCAATTCAAAAGTTTTTAGGATGGACTGTTCTATTTTTGACACAGAATATTTCAAAGGGGGAACACTTAATTCCGGTCCCCGCATGCGCCGATGCTGAATGCAAGGCAAAGCAGGACAGGCCAATTGAGCCACTCCAACCAAACCCATCTATTTGAAATGAAATTAAACTGGAAATGGAAATGAAATGAATGACCTCAATCTTCGTTGATAGAAATTACAGATAATTGAGTTGAAGTAGTTATGTGTATAGCACTTTTCCAAGGGATTTACTAGCCTTGTTTAAGTAGTCAGGCTTTGTTAGTGGGTTTATTTGATTTTGACAATTGAATAATGTGGTTCGTCTCTCAAGACCAGCCAGTCGCGAAATATTAAAATTTTTTGTCATGTATCCTGCTTATATTTTTGCATGTTCATTTCCTTTTCCCGTTGCGTTATTGCAATTTATGATGTGCGATTTTCCGATGCGATGTGTGATGACAAAGCTTTATGACCGGCTAACGTGACAAAAATTAAATTGACCTGCTTTGCAATGCCTGCAGTTGGTTTACTAGTGTGACATCATGAACAGAGTTTTCTATTGAGACGTTGCTGTTGATTTCTTTAAATCTAATTTTTATTCAAGTTTGAAATATTAAAGTAATCACCATTTCTCGCCAGCCACACCTCCAACACACCCATAATTTATACATTGAACCTACCAGTTAGCAAGGATTTGCAATAATTTTGCAGGGTGTAAATGTTTGACCATGCCAAGACACCATATACATATTATGTAATTTCGACTGATTAAAGGCAAATGTATACTGCAGCGTGCCGTTCTAATCAGGAAAGTATGCTACACGTAGTTTATAATTGTGTATTCAAATCCGTTATATAGCCACTTAGTTCATAGTAAGTTCATCTTTGCATGTAATACGTCCTTAAGCTCCTATCACACCTGCGCAAGACAATATTGCATGCAATTAAAAATTGCATGAAACAAAGGATTGCATGAAACGTCTGCTATCACACTTGCGCAATGATTTCGTGCAATTTTTCAAAATTCAAATCCAGAGTCTGGCCTAGAAAGTCAAATCTTTGAGGTTAACATGGACTCAGATTTTGCATTAGCCTTAG
>JAAXYW010000287.1:0-45257 GCA_036851895.1 Orthonychiurus folsomi
TCGAAAAATCAAAATTAAAAAAATCTTGTTTCATTCTTTTAAGGGCGCTCCCATCCGCCTAATGATTCCTCGGCCTTTTCCTAAGGCCAAATTTTATTTCTAACATTCACACCCAACCAATCCATCCCGTAAACTATGAATAACAGCGCAGAATTTCTACTCGACTGGATTCATTTATTACTTAATAATTTGAACCTTTCACTAAGGGTCGCATTAAAGAACAAAATTGACATTTTAGAAAGAAAGTCCAGCTTCTTCGTACGTTTTGAAGATTTTCTCTACCGAGTGAACGTAGGCTGCAGTACGGAGATCAAGCCCTAAGTTGTATTGCATAGCCACCTTCATAATATTCTGTAAATAACAAAGTAAAACCCATTAGCACCTCATCCCTGATTTGCTGGTCTTGGATTGTGTTTGGTTGGTTCGAATTTCATGAGCAATTGCTGAATTAAATTGAATTAACACTTACCCTAGCCGACCTCTCCATGGTGTAGTCCAACCCGGAGTGAACAATGTCCTTTTCGCTGGCACCACCCATTCGTTTCAAGAAGGATTCACTGGGTGTGATGGGAATTCTGCCACCTACTCTTCCAAATCTTCGCTCCAAGGACTCTTGAACGGATTCCAATAAATGATAGTTGGAGTCCTTATCGTATTTGAAGGTCAAACGTCCATATGACACATGGTTTAAGTTCTTTAACCATTCGAAGTACGAGACGGTCACACCACCAGCGTTAATATACAAGTCCGGAATGATGAGGACATTTTTGTCAATGAGGATTTTATCAGCAGCTGGGGTCGTGGGTCCATTAGCAGCTTCAGCAATGATCTGTTAATACAAAATGTAGAGTCAGGTTAAAAATTTGGAACGCCAAGCACGGCAAGCACACGTTCGTTCAGCTGTTCACACCTTAGCTTTGATCTGGTGAGCATTTTGCTTATTGATAACTTTCTCAGTAGCAGCAGGGATTAGAATATCAACGTCAGCAAAGAGTAGACTTTCGCCTTTGTGTTCTTCGGCACCAGGAAATCCAAGGATACTTCCGTTGTTGAATCTATATTCTTCCAGAGCCTTGGGATCAATTCCGTTTTTGTTGTACAAGGACCCTTCCCTTTCGATGATTCCAACGCAAACAGCTCCAGCTCGAGTCAAATATCTGGTAGTGTGGAGACCCACATTTCCAAAACCCTGAAAGTAGAGCCAGTGTAAGTTTTCCAAAGCAGGATCGCACTTAGTTACTGAAGTCTTACTTGAACGACAAATGTTTTGCCAGCCCAGCCGGGTGTGACGCCAATCATACTCATGTAATTAGCCTCCATGATGAAATTCTCGAGACCGTGGAAAACACCACGTCCAGTTGCTGAACATCAAAATATCACTTTTACGGAACCACCTAAATGATATTCACATAACTTGCTCAACCCTGTGTACCTGAAACTCGACCGTGAATACCACCTTGATTGATTGGTTTTCCAGTGACACAAGCATGACCGTTAATGTCCAAATGGCCAATAGTTTTTGAATAAGTGTCCGCAATCCAAGACATTTCTCGCTCACCGGTTCCCATGTCAGGGGCGGGCTAAAATGAATCAATTGAACATCCTGTCAATCCTACGCATTTGACTAATTCAACATCCAACTAAGTTATCTGCAATTGTGACTTACGACATCAATACCGGGCCCAATGAATCCCTTCTTCGCTAATTCTAAGGTGAAGCGCCTAGTAATTTTCTCCAATTCATTCAGTGAATAATCGCGTGGGTTGATTTGGACTCCAGCCTGTAGCAGTTCCAAATTGAAAATTGTGACTATGACTTGTGTGCAATTAGTGGAATCCAGTTTAAACAAACCTTAGCGCCACCGAACGGTACATCCACACAGGAGCATTTAAAGGTCATCAAGGCAGAGAGGGCTTTGACTTCGTCCACGCAAACGTCCATGCTGTATCTTATACCTGGAACAAACATCAAAATATGTTAATACTCCTCTTAATTTTACAATCGGAGTCTTCCAACAATAGTGGTAATGAGTTAAAGATTTGGTTTTGGCTGTGTTTTACCTCCTTTTGTAGGAGTTCTATGATTTGAATGTTGAGCTCTGTAGCCAGTGATCATTTCATAGGATCCATTATCTCTCTTAATTGGGAAGCACACTTCCAGAATATGGTGACAAGGTTGCATCATTCTCAGAATTCCAGCTGTTCTTTCGCGTTTTTCTTCAATGGTGGCCTTTGCACCCATTTTTACTCCAGCTGCCAATCTAAGGTTAAAAAGAAAGAAAAAACATTTTGAATTGTGTCCACATTTTAAAGACAACCACATGCGGGTAGAAAAATGCAACCATATCCAGTAGATAGACAAACATCTTTTAGCGAATGTCCAATAGATTATTTAATTAGTATCATAACATGGAAAACCCCAGCCCGGTCTGCTCGACCGGCATGCATTCCTCATAGACGCTAATGATTGGAATATTGAAATTAGGCAAGGAGTGGCATCATAAAAGTGGAGCAAACGCATTGAACAATCCCATAAAATTATAATACGTGAAAATGCCACACGTGGAGTGACATACACCGGTAGTCTTTAAGAGCAATTAGCGCTTGCCTCTTAACTGTCTTAACAGTCCAACAACGTTCAAGTGAGTCCAGCCCCAAGGTATCCAGTTCAAGGAGAGTATTATGTATTAAAGCAGCTGAAACAAAATGTGGGTACTAGTACTAGAACTTAGAAGTGTTCCTTGTGCAGTGCAGAACTATAGAACTAATCCCATAATGATTTTTATTTATGAGGTCTGTTTGTCGTTGTAATTTAATATAGTTTCTGTGGTTGTTGGAGGTTATGATGTTCATCACCACCATTTTGCCTTCACTTTACTATTCATCAGTGGCGAAGAAAAATAGCTATGTACTTACTACGTATGTAATTAGGAATTGCAATTGCAAATTTCCAGAAGCGTAAAATTCTATACCGAATACTACTATGTGCCACTTACGTGTTTTAGTGTTCTTTACATTTGAGACTTTACAATAAGTATTCCAAAATACAACGCAATGAAAGTAATCAGGCAAATATCACACAAGTCGACGTATTCTACGCTCATGCTAATGGTGTAAGCCATTGTCAATAGTTTGATTTAAAAATATTAGAGCTGAACTGACCCTGTACCTGTGATGTTGAGGGGAGACATTATTAATGGTTAATGACTGGTTTAATCACCAATCAAATAACCAGCATGCATTACGCCGATAACCCCTGCTTGACCCACTTAACACAAAATACATCAATAAAAATACGATTAAAACCAAGCTCATACTCACTTCGGTTCAGCAACTTGACAGGCTCTGTGGAAGAAATACTCCACCATTTCAAAAAAGAGAGGATCCTCTGCATCTGGAATTCCTTGGAGCCTCTCCGGGATTTGATGACCATTAGCGGAGGACATGGCCCGAATAGCCATTGGTCCAGCCTTAGTTCCCCCGACACTCAATTTCCTCAACATTATCATTGCTTCAACCTTCAAATAAAAACTGGACTGACTGAAATCACTTTTTCCTCAGCCCTTTTTCCCGGAGAATCCCGAATCCCGATGCGATGTGGAAGCTTGTCCGACGACCGACCGACTGGATGACCAACTCCAAAAGATGTGGATCTACTTGAAGAAATTGAAGGTGGGGTGATCCCAGTCAATTAAAATTTATATTCTTTTGTATGAAGATGAGGAGGTGTCGTCGAATGGGTTCCGTCAGACCAGTAAAAACTATTTTAAGATTAGGCAAATGAAGGAATAGGACTAACCTTGATAGAACTAGCTGTAGTCTAGTGGATGGATTACTACAGGGAGGGAAGAGGTGCCACCACACCGCGTGCTTTTCATTAAATCCTCGCCGGCCCACGCTGTCCAATGCAAATCAAATACCCAACCACAAATCCACGACCGCGCATCTCCCAGCCAACTGAAATGTTTGCATTTAAATTACATATAGTTTTGGACGGCTTCAGTTAGGAATTTTCCGTATCGTCTTCGTTGTACGGTTTGGTGTTTAAATGCCGACAGCTGTTGACAAGATTCATTGTAAAATTATAAGATACTAGTAAGAACGATTGGGGATTGATAATCCTAAAATGAAGGAATAGGACTAACCTTGATAGAACTAGCTGTAGTCTAGTGGATGGATTACTACAGGGAGGGAAGAGGTGCCACCACACCGCGTGCTTTTCATTAAATCCCCGCCGGCCCACGCCGCCGTCCAATGCAAATTAAATACCCAACCACAAATCCACGACCGCGCATCCCCCAGCCAACTGAAATGTTTGCATTTAAATTACATATAGTTTTGGACAGCTTCAGTTAGGAAGTTTCCGTATCATCTTCGTTGTACGGTTTGGTGTTTAAATGCCGACAGCTGTTGACAAGATTCATTGTAAAATTATAAGATACTAGTAAGAACGATTGGGGATTGATAATCCTAAAATGAAGCCCGGTTTGCGTTTGGTATATTAATCGTGTAGTAAAGTTAGGAAATGCTGAAATCATCCGAAAAAGTCATCATCTTGACAGTTTGTACATAATTAATTCAATTTATAATGTATTATCGCATGCTTAGCAAGCACTACGCTACGTCCAAAAGCAAGGATTCTTACTATTTGAGTAATCTGTATGCATATAACAACCAAAGCTACAAAAACAAAACTGGGATTTAATGGAAAGAGCGTAATCCCACGTTCAATAGGCAATGTGATGACAGATTTCATTACTCACGTGAAGTATTTCAGCAAGACGTCCATTTTTTGTAATGCGAATAATAGAAAATTACTAGGGATTTCAGTTGAGTTTAACATTGTTACTATTTGTTACATGTTACATTACAAAAGAGCTGGCTTCCATCATTCGGAGCACATGCGTCTTTCGTTGTTGGTTTGTCGGGTTCCGCACGATCAGAAGGATAAATTACGACTGTACATGTATTTCACATATGTGTAGTACAAATCTAATTACAATATTTAGAACTCGTTTTTCATGTTGAATTAGTTGGATTTGAATTCCCTTCAGCGCAGCGCGGCAGATGATAAGCAAGCACAAGAGATATTTGCATGAATACATTTGAGCTCATCTGCATCTTTGCTCTCTTTTACTAATATCATTTGTAACACATTCATAGTTAGCAGCAGTGTATTTCATTAATATTTCAAAATACTTTGGTTAGCAGAACGTATTCATTCATAGTCACCGTGAAGTATGCATTCTCAACGTCAGATCTCAAAAGGAATTTTGGATTAAAATTGGAAGCAGAAATGCTTTAGAAATGCGCCGACATAATCATAACAAATATTTTGATATATTTTCAAAATGCGGTCAGAATTATTTGTAAAAATTTGAATGCTACGCAAATCATTTGCTGGAAACGGCAGGTCAAATACATCGTGCCCTGACTGGTCAAATACTCGTGTCTTATAACAAGATTACCCAAATTAAAAATTCAGCAAAGTCTAAAAATTTACTATAATATTAGTAATAGATGTTATACGATGATCAAGAGATAATTGTGAACTACTTTTATGCTTGTTATTAACCCAATTCACACTTTCTTTTGCCAATATCAATTTCCAGAACCAGGCCCAGCGTAACCTCTAGTGTTTGTCGGTAAGGATCCGCATTTCGTTGCATGGGAATTGGTTCCAGACGAGGTGGGGTCTTAGCTTTGGCGCATCCCATCGGCATCACACTTTGTGTTCGGTTTCAAGTTTCATCCTTTCAGCACGGAATTTTGCACTTTGCGCACGGGCCAAAGAGTTGAGCAATGGCACCTTTCGGCTCAAGAGGAAGATCGTCGGGGAAAAGTCCACAGAAAATTTGGAGTTAATCCATGTGATGGAGTAAAGAGTTGAGATTTCATTTGGCTCATGTTGAATTATATTCACAAACCATCGCATCAGCATGAGCAATTCTGCGATTTGGCACAAAGAGGTACTGGGCCTTTTCTCACCTGATGAATACACTTATGTGCTCATTTAACAATCGATTAATACCATATTTTAAGGGGTTGTAAAGATCGTAAAATATAACTCTTCAATTGAGAGTAAGAGAATTGACAAACTATGTAATCCAACATTGCATTGCCAAGATTTCAAGGCTTCAAAATTATAGGCATTTTCATGTAAGTTAATTTATATATAGATATTGATGCGTGAATTTTGTCCTACTCCCCCAATTACTTTCACTGTATGCATTTGTGTACAACTCGCATAGATTTTTGGAACCCACTTTAAAAATTATAATTGTAACAACTGCCATTTTAATTCTCTTCCGAACACACCTGTGCGTGCTAGTCTGCAAAGAAAGAAGCCGACACAAAAAAAAACATTTCTCTATATTAAGTGCAAATTTAACCAAGCTCCATCTTCTTGCTCTACGTTATAGGTTGGTCCGATAGAGTAAACCTCCTTAAGGCTGCTCCTCGAATTGTGTGAGCTCAAGAAAGGTTCATTAATGCAAAGAATATAAACAATCAGTGTAAACTACATGTCACCTTACAACACAATTTTGTAAATGCAATCTCCCAAGATTTTGTATTTCTTCATTAGGTTTTCATTTTTGCAGCATAAAACACCTTTCTTTAAATTGAAATTGCGTACAGTATTATGTGGACACTGAATTACAAGTGCCCAACAGCTAATGTTTAACCCAGTAAAATACGAAAATATTTTTACTCTAAGAAAGTTGAACCCACTTGACTCAATTCTGATATTATAGTATAACCTTAGAATACAATCAAATGCAAATCATTACAATCCTCGTTCAAACACAAAAGAAATGGCGGGCGGTGGAATTGATAGAGTCAAAACACGACAGCAGATGTTGATAAGGATAGATACTTGAAATGACCATTCTTTATTTCTCGTCTTGAGCAATCATTGGAAGATGAATGGATGAATTGCTGAATTGCCGGACAGAGACGGATGGGCCTTGATGCACACAAAGTGCCCGTGTCCATTTCGGAAAAGATCCGTATGCTTTCATGCAGAAAAAAACGTTTAATTATGGTGGCTCATGTGAGTGGAATGTGGGACGCAAGTTAATTAAGGCCACCTCAACTCCGTTGGCAAAAATAGCATCAAATCTGTTGACTCAATCATTAACAACGCAATCATCATCCCCACTGTCACCCCAAGCTCTTTCCCAGACCTGCTGAGTAATCAACTGACCACGACGCTATCGGTCGTCTTTGGTATTTCATCCAATAATCATTGCCAAGTTCGAATCATTGGCTTTGTTTCAAGGTTTTTAACTACAAAATATTAATGTTGCTTGTTCGTGTCTTTCAAAAAATTTGAATTTAAAATCTTTATGTTATACGAATACTGAGGTAGAGTGTTGTCTTGCACAAATGCCAAACTATCTTTAAAAAAAGGAAATGTTGACACTAGAAAACCAAATTTATGTTGACTCGTTTCGCTGAATTGAACATCCTGAGTGGTTGGCTGGAAATAAATCACAAGGGAATTAGAATTCCTTTACTTGACGGACATTTAACATCATACATAGTGGGCAATAAAACCCTGTCCGAGTGTGGAATGAAATTGAATCCTGAATCTGAAAGCATGCCAAACTTGACTCGGCGTTCCATATAATTTATGGAACGGAGGATGATGTTCGTAATAATTTTTCTTTTGAGTCCAAGAGTGTTACTCTTGACATTGTTCTTGGTGAGGAGAACTTGGCCATGACTTTGCTTTATATTTATAGCAAGACACTATTATTATTATTGCTTGTAGTAGTACCACGTTCCTTCAAAAATCTGCATGAGTTGGACACTGGTGGGCCCAATTCCAATTCTATACTCGGACACTTGGGTCCATCCCGGCCACACGGCCGCACTTGCAACATTGACTTGTTGGTGTTGCATGGACTTATATAGCTCGTTCAACGGGACTCATTGTCCATCCATTCAAAAAATTGAATGGAGGAATGATAAATCTTAGTCACAGATCACACTTCCTTCGTCCATCCTTCACATATGAATTACAATCAATACTTCCAATCTGTTACTACTCCAGTATGACACGGTCTTTTTTGGCTCATGAAGTCCACGGGGAAATATTAAGGCCACTTGAGGAATTGAATGGAAGGAGTAAATTTCCTCGCTTTTCCCGATCAGTGATTAGTTACAATTATTTTATTGATTTCCCGCCCTTCGAATCGGAATCAAGAACGAGCATCCAGGCTAATCGTTTTCATCCTCAACAATTATTATGATTTATATTTTCTCACCAAGATGAGCTGGTGGGATTTGATTGACACTTGAAATGAATTTAAGCTACGTTCAACGAAATGATAAGGCCCCACTTTTTCTGGGATTGGAATTGTAGGGACCCAATGATGATAATGATGTATTGTCGAATTCATGAGAATAGCACAACTAACCGGACACGGTCAAAAAGTTATTTCTGGGATTCCTGCACTGTTGCAAGGCGACAATAAATTGCTCATTTGAAACAGTAAAATAAATTACACATTTATTGCTCACATCCATCCACGTGTTCCTTGTCTCTGACCAGTCAATAGTGTTTCACTAGTTTTCTTTTCACGTTTAACTTCATCATATCCACTCTCATTTGCATGCAAAATAGTTGCGCTTAATTGCGGGATTCGAGTCGTGTGCCCGGGCGCGCCGAGCAACCAATCCCTTGTGCCAGTCACCCTCGTCTAATTAATTAAAAATCCAAGGGATTAACATTTTTGCATTTCTAATTTCAATTCCGGAGGCAGGTGAAGGTGGGGACTCTGCCGTTCGTGAAGAAAGTTCACGTTTACATTGCGTTGGATTCGTGGGCGTGCCGGAGATGCGTTCACGGATATTTATGTCCAAATCTTCGCCGCAAGGATGATCAATGGATTCGGACTCGCACTCACACTCCCTCATCGTAATTAAAGTTGGGTTAATGATGAACAATTTACACTGCAAATCCCTCACAATGTAGTGGTTGATATTATAAATAGATCTAGTTTACTGAGCTATCAGATGGTGGGGGAACAAAGTTGTCCGTCGTCCGTGGTTGTGGTGCTCTGCTTGGATTTGGACCGCTTGTCGCTTTTGCGTGTGCTCTGCTTTCATCAAAAGAAAGTCAGGACCGCCCACACGGCTTCGACAATACAATTTCATTTTTTTTGTACATGCCGACATCCGACATGACAAAGATCCTTTACAACAAACCATCAAATCGGAGATGCATGTGAAAATGTGTCTCCCATGCATTGTATGGTAGCCGAGCCGTAGATGGATTTTGTATGACTCTCGTTTGATTAGCACTTGTTCCTGTGAGGAATACAACAGCTTTTAACCCAACAAGCATTGTATTGCATTTGAACTTTGTAAGATGGACAATTATAACCCGGCAGAAACCCAAATCATCAGTAGACCAGAAACCAGGGAATGAGGTGTGAAACAAAGTAAATGTCCATCATCATTACTTTCAAATTGAATTAATTACTGTATACAATGTTACAATGTGCATTTGGCAAGTATTTTGTATTTGAGTTTGATTTCCTAAATTTAAAAGCATTTGTCAAAATTCTTTCTTCAAAGTAGAGTAGACTAAACAACTGGACGAGGTTGAGGATTTGTTAATTAATTTCAGAAAATTCAAGTGGGGACTTTGTTTACTTATTTTTAGTATTGAAATTTGGCTTTGAATTAGTCACGAACTTCAATATTGACCTCATATAAATATTCTAAACCATACTACGGCTTCCCCCAAATTATTATTTGACTGGCAAACATTGAATTCAATACTTCCACGTAAAATATGTTTCCATTCCAATCCGCCTCAGCCCAACCAATTTGAAACCAAATGTAATTTTCAAATCCCATGTCCTCACTTTCTGCACTGGTATTGTACGTACACAAATCGTGTTGTCCATATCCCAGTTCTCCTTTTATTTGAGAACAAATCCAATCCATACAAATTTCAAATCCTCCTCAGATCCCAACGAAGCTCTGACTCTTTGTCACGACGAAGACGCGGCTGAATAGAGAAATCCTCGAATCTATTGATGGAAACAATGTTTAATGAGCTTGAGGTCCGTGTACATCCTGATTGACCTGAAAGAAAGAGTGCTAATGGCCTGAATCAATTTTAAATTAAGTATTTACTTGAGCTTGACTAATTGATTTGAAGGGATTGGGGGATGTAAATGGTCGGCCGAGTCGTCCGTACACGTCTGCGCCTGCGCCCGTGTTGTATGGTCTATATTCATTTGTATATAGTTGCAAATCCTTCCTTCATCCACCCGTTCGGCCGGGCCAGGAATAACTCTTTTGATATCTCAAAGGAATTTTGACTAACAATGACGACGAAAAGTAAAGAGTCGCATTATATTTTTGCAGTATAGGGGCGCTACTCACATTCGCACGACCGGCACCCTTCTCTCATACAAAATCCTCCTTCGCTCATTTGAACGGCCGCGCCGCGCCGCGCCGTGCCGGCCTAGACATTGACCATATGCACATGTATTTCCGGGGTCATCCTTGACCACTGCAGGGAGAAGAATTCCTCCTGACCCAATTCCCCCGTGCCCGTGAATGGAGGACTTGGCTCTTAACTTTAGCACGGATATAAATACGATGAGATACAGTGTTTTACCCAGTCCAACTTGACGCGTCCTCCAACTCGGATACATTCTCCGAGTGTGAAATCTACGAGCCCAAACCACAATTCCCTCTGTGCATGGGCCTTTCCAGACCTTCAGTTGTTAAAAAAAATTGGAATTGATTATTTAGATTTGTGATTTGAATTTGTGCCACTTTTCCACACAAAAAAATGCCCCGTCCCTTTGTTCTCAAGTTTTTGATCCTGACGACGGCCTGTGCGGTTGCAGTTAGTGCGAATGCAAAGGCCGAGAATGCCGTTCCAGTGGAACCGAAAGCCAACAATGGGATCCAATCCGCGAATTGGTATCATCAGTACGGGTCCCCGTATGCTCTTGTAAATCAACATCAAGCTGCCATTGCTCGGGATTCTTATTCGGATGCTGCCACGGATTTGGGTTATGGAGCCGTTGGCGGAGGTGGTGGCGGTCATGGAGGTGGTGGCGGCCATGGAGGTGGTCACGGTGGCGGCGGTGGTGAAAGCCATGGACTACCGTCCACTTATCATTACCAAGTCTACCCTGGAGGAGGTGGTCACTCTGGAGGATATGGAGTTTCTGGTGACGGTGAGTACTCCTAGTTTCAAAACAAACCGAAGCAATTAACTTTAGAATAATTTTAATATTTTTCACTGAAGAGTAAAATTGTTCTTTGTCGCTGAACTCGCTACAATCCCGCCGCTGCTAAAATTTTAAAAGTAGCAATATTTAATAGCAACTCTACAAGTTTGGCTGTGGTTTAACGTACAGATTATTAGCAAACAAATCCTTCATAATGCCCATATGCATTTTTTCCAATTTCGAAACAACCTATTAAAAAAATAAGTCAGTTAGTCTCCCACCGTGAATCTGATAGATTCGAATATATTTAAAATTGAAATTTACATTCACAGAATCGGAAGGAAATGATTTCGGTGGCGGCGGTGGAAACATCGGACTCCTTGGACTCCTTGGTCTGAAGGGATTGAAGGGGCTCGGAGTATTTCAAGGTCCTCAAAGCCGGAGCTGTCCTCGCACCAGTTCTTGGTCCGCTCCTTCTGCCACTTTTAGCGCCCCTACTCCTCTTACTGGCCCCATTACTTCTTCTTCCATTGTTACTCCCATTGTTGCTCCTATTCATTCCAATCCCAGTTGTAACCATTCCTGGACGAAGGAGTTTCTCTTGGAGGGAAACGGCTCGAATGGCTCAAGATGCTCTCACAAGTGAAGAATGTTTCGAAAGAATCACATGTGAAGGGTTCCGTGTGGCCCGAGGCTATGGATTCGATGCTCCCTGGATGAAAACGTAAAATTTTGAAATAATTGCATTGCATTATATAATTAGAGAATTTTGTCTTATTTTTTAAATAATTTCCCTAGTTATCTGGAGAAATCCGCATCCAAAAACAAGTGGATTGAACGGATGTCCCGAGCCGCTCAAAGCCCGGAAGTGTAAAACCTACACCTGCGGACTCATCACCCCCGTCAAGAAACTTTTAAAAATGAATTAAAGGATTTTGAAACGCACGATGAAAAATGTAAAGAAAAAAAGCATTCATCCCAACGGAAAACGGACATGAGACGCGGACACAATCCACGCATGTAGCACAGATGGACAGTATTTTTACGGAAGACGCTTCAATCTCAATGGACTGAATGACATGACACACACGAACACTGACATACATTACATTCAGATTTAGTTGTACATATGCAGTGGAGCATGGACGATTTCTTTTTTTACCTTTCGGACATTACATTATTACTACACGACGGATTTCCACGGACGGGACTCACAGTCCCATTACGCTACGACGGATTTACAAACGAACAAGACTGACGGACGAAATACTCTTTAATTTTACTTACTATTTTTAACATTGTGACGTTAGAGCTAAAACTATTTATGTTGACGGTGGACCTCCAAACATTTTACAGTAAAAAACGCTACATGACACTAGGACTTGGACTAGGGAGGGACACACAAAGTATTGCAAATTGCAATGACACACACAACGTGTAAATATTGACACTCAATATCCGTGAGTTGGATTGTTTGGATTTTCAAGATACGGAGATGACTGTACACAACTTGACTTTGACTTCTTAATCATTCATGACCCGTCTTCAATACCAATAGTATTTATTTTTTAAGATCTTTTATATCCCCCCAGCCTGAGTGTGGGCTAAATCCCCCTTTTTTGTTAAGTTGTTACAATGTGTTGTGTTGGAATTGTTAAAAATAAAATTCAAGTGATTAAATTTTTTTTGAGTATTCACAAGAATTAATGTTATGAAGATGACAGGTGCGGGACAGACATATGGAGACAGCACGTTTGTATTCGGGCTTTGGAATTTGCCGTACGTAGTGACAAGTGATTAAATTTTTTTTTGAGTATTCACAAGAATTAATGTTATGAAGATGACAGGTGCGGGACAGACATATGGAGACAGCACGTTTGTATTCGGGCTTTGGAATTTGCCGTACGTAGTGCAAAATGACTGGCCTACTATTTGAGGATTTTAAGGATTGTGGCCATTAATAGAGCCTTCAATTAGCAACACAGCAAACCACAATCTCATTCTGACTTGTCATCCATTACAATGGAAGGGGGGAACATTGCATTTGCTTTTGAATTCCTATTTGGATTCTGTTCCTCTTTTCTCATCCGAAGAAAAGGAATCCATGCAACCAAGTGCTTATTTGGATTCCACGCATTGTGCATGCAAATAAGCACTCATTTCTCGGCCCTCCACAAATGAAACTGCACAAAAAGTTCAAAGCCCATTTCTGGATTATTAAGTCGGGGAGTGCTAAATACCTTGGCTTAAGGATTATACTTTTAGACTCGGACTCTGCGGTTTAGACACGTTAAGCTCCTTGGGAAAGCACGACACTTTGCTTTGTTGACATGAACTATAAAAATCTGTATGCAAAAAATGACCTGCTCTCAAATGGGGAAAGTACAAAATAGAGTTGAAAAGATCGCACCACCTTTTAAATTAATGTCCTTCAAACGTACTTAACGGATTTGAAAACTATCCTTGGATTTAACCCCATAAGACGCAATGTTAAAAATTTTGAAACAAATTCGGGTTGAAAAAACGAATAGAACATACTACCTGATCTAGGGGAAGTGACATGAAATCTTTGCACTTGCTATTCAGCTTTGAGTATTTTTGGAGGACATTAATTTAGAATGTGGTGCAATCACTTCAACTCACCCTGTATTTACGGCCATGCGAATGGATTTTTATATAATTGGCCTTATTACGGGCTGACATATTTAATTGGGATATAATACTTAAATATACAATGTATTGTCATTTCCCACAGGTAGTAACAACACAGAGATTTACTAGTACAAACTCAAACTGACAGTTCAAAGTTGAGCTACTCGCAGTAGTTGCAAATTTAATGTGGTCGCTTTATACACATCAAGCAGTGTGACGTGCTCATCCAGCGATCCAGCTGAGTTACAATTCTACTTAATTGGGCATCTGGTTTCTATAATTACTGACGTAGAAGTCCGATGAGTATTAAACGCAAAATATCTACCATTCCGCAATCCGCCATATAGTATCAACCACGGAACCGGTGAAATCTTATGAGGCAGTAGATACCAATTATTTGATTGATATTTTCTTTACAACTATTAATTACAAGTACAAGTACGAACTTACTATTTTTCACCCAACTTCAGATTGCATTGCCAAATTGAGATTCAAAATACATCTTCGTCTATTGCGCGGTCCGTTCGAGTTTGCTTATATTCTGCCGCTCCTGCGCAGAATTAAAATTAATTTTTCAAACTATTTTGGCACTATTTTGCAACTCCCTAGGCAGAACTGATAGCATCGCTTATTTAATAGCGTAGAAATACAAAATACAGCATAATGTTTGAGACTATCAGCGAATTATAACCTCTTCTAACCAACTACTGATCGAGGTGCGTCAATAATTCAATCTTCAACCTGCCTTGGTCAAAAAAAGTGCTAATAAAATAAACCAGCTTTCAATTAGACCCATCAAACCCAAGCGGGGTTCACTGATTTGAATGTAAATATCGCACCATACATGCACGCCGCAAGCTGCATGGTCAATTTGTTCGCTCATACTAATCACAGGTAAACATCATCAAATTGAATTATTTTTCTCCCTCCCGTAAATGTGTCAACAACCGCATTCAGATTCATGCAAGAACAAAAATGTCAATTCAATGTTCTGGCATAAATCAATCAGTCAATGGAGGTTAATAACTGCTAAATGCCTTAATTCTACCAGCCCAATTTCACCATTGACCTGAAATGACCCTAATTCTCGTGCCAATGGTATAAATGCAACTGTCAAAAGACAAAGTACTTCAGTTCCAATCAACAATGGAAACAACAATGTATTATTCTTTTTCTTTGTTGTAAAATAAAGTTTTAAAAAAAGTCTGAATTTTGAAAAATTTCAAAAATGGATTTCCGCATTGCCTTCCAGTTGGTGGTTTCTGCCGTGTTACTTTTCAGTGTGACAGCCGAAAGATCCGACGCGGATAGTGAAAATTATAAGAATAATTTAAGATACGAATATCCGTTCCCCTATTCGTATGACACATCACCATCAGGGGAAATAATTCCAAAACAATCCGATGAAATTCAACCCCAATCCGAAGCCCGGGACTCGTATGCAAACGCAGCCTCCGATTTAGGTTACAGCGTTCCCAGTCAACCCAGTTCCGCCTACGAATATCAAGTTTATCAGACCGGAGGGAGTACAAGTGGAGGTTACAAAGGAGGGTCAAGTGGCTATGGCAAAGGGTCAAGTGGTTATGGCGGTAGCTCTGGAGGTTACGGTGGAAGTGGAGGTTACGATGGAGGCTCGTCAGAAAAAGGCAAGTACTAAACGTTATCCTTTGCATTGTGTTTATATCAACTAAATCATAATTTTTAATTCACCTATTTTGCTTACCTTAGGAGGACTTGGAGGGAATGCAGGATTATTTGGTTTATTTGGACTCCTCGGCCTAAAACCCCTTCTCCCATTCTTTATTGGATTAATTTTTCCTTTATTGCTTCCGATTTTGGCCCCAATTTTGTTCCTTCTAAAACTACCATTGTTGCCATTTTTACCACTACTCATTCTTCCGGCTCTTCCTTTCCTAATTTTACTTGCTCCGCTCCTATTGACTCCTATGCCAGTTTTCCAACTCAGGAGTTTGCCTGGACTTCAACGGGTTAATGTACTGGAGAGCATTTTGTATCGGGATGAATGTGTTGAAAAAATCAGTTGTGAAGTCAGTCGGATCGTGAGTGCGAATGGATTCAGTGCACCTTGGATGAGAAAGTAAATAGTTTTTTTTTACATTTAATAGTTGTTGAACTGCTAAACATAACCTGTTTTTAATATATTTAATTGTATATTTAAATTGATTATTAATTGACTTTGAACTATTTTTAGTTTCATGGAGAAATCTTCAACAAAATATAAATTCATTCGACGAATCTCCAAAGGCATGGATAACTCGGATTGTAGCAAATACACTTGTGGAATTGTCAAATCAATGAGGAAGACATTTAATATAGGTACAAACACAAACACTACTGACGCTCTTTAAAAAAGGACTACACAATTTGAAGCGACTGACTGACGCGACGGCTGACCTATCGACCTGACAACTTCCGACATCTGACATTGACAACGACGACTGACGATACTCCGAAAGGTAAGACAAACAAAGGACCTACAAAATAACCTGGACAAATAGACAAGCAGAACTAGACCCGAACGAACGACTGACTGAATAGACCTTATATTATAGTATACTATACAATTATAAATATAGACATATTTAGCTCGTATCTCGTAATCTGGCACAAGCAAAGCCACACACGCATGTGACGTATACTTAATTTCTTTCATACTACCTGTATCACATTTGTATTTGCGGAAAGGTTTATTTTTTATCATTATTTATGTAAAATCCACTGAAGAAAGATGCATTTCGTTAGCAATTTGAAAGTTAACACCTGAAACGTGCTACTGTGCATAAAAGCAATAAAAAAATTTGGAATGCAAGCAAATTCTTGCGTTTAATTCTTACCGCGCATATGTTAACGGGTTTTCTTTCTATGGAGAGACTCGATCACGCAAACACATTTAAATTAAAAATTAGACAGCACCACTTGCAAATAATCTGAATTAAACTGGCAATAACAAATGAACACGTTTTTATCGGCTTTGATCTGGAATTAAAATATTCAAAACTCACCCATCTCCACGTTCAATCAATTATTGGAAAATAATATATATGAACTAAACTAAATTGTAGTTATGATGTAAAGTTCAAGCTACAGAAAAAGTAAAATGTTCTTAGCATTTCTTGCAGCTCGGCACACATGCAAATGACGGCTGATACTAAAAGTCCGATTAATGCAGACAAAAGTTAATAAATTAGATGAGCTGGGTTTTGAGTGGTTTGACCGCTAATGATTTACCAGAAATAAAATGAGCATAAATTCAAACTGATTTACTGGAAATAAAACTTGGATTCAAGCATGACTATTACTTTGTATGCATTAAAACCAATGAATTGCTTTGGGTTGAAGAATTGTGCAAATACAGACCCTGCCGTTCGGTTCATGGCTTAATTGCTCACCCGAGATACGAACAGGTATATACTAATATACTTCTCTACACTGGGATGTAATTTAAAACGAGCCATTAAATTCTTAATTAGGAACCACTCAACATGTTCTCATTGTCTACTTAATTTGATGGGGTATAAATATCAGATATTTATTCCAGCTCACTGCAATTTATTTTATATTTCAGAGTCGATCAAGAATTATACTTTTCATTTAAATAAATCAAGTAAAATGTCAGATTTTGCACATACTTTCATTTTGACAGTTCTCCTAATTATTAATTTGAGCTTCACAATTGTAACATCCGAAGTTGTATCCTCGGAACCAATCACAAGTTACGGAAGCCCCTACAATGGTAATCAACAAAAGCAGTACAGTGCAGGAGCTTATGTCTACGGAAACCCGAGCCAATCCGGCTTAGGATTATCCCAGGATTCCTACGCAGATCCACTCACGCCTAGCACCATCAGAAATGTGGATTACAATGGGAAGGACGCACAAATGTTCAATTACCACATTTACCAAAATGACCCTTATTACGTTGGGTCGAATAAATACGGAAGTTTGGCACGTCAAGGTAATAAAAAAAAATAATTTTCAATATTCAAATTAAAAAATAGGCAAGCCCCGCGTGTAATCAATTTCTTTCTGCAAATCAATTTAGATTTCGGAAATGGTGGAGATGACGGAGGTGGAGAATTTGGACTCTTCGGACTCTTGGGATTATTGGGCTTGGGTGGACTAGCGGATTTGATCGGAAGAAAAACACTGAAAATTGCTTTTCTACTTCTCCCATTTATTGCACCAATAATTGATAGATTTCTGGCAATGCTGATACTACCATTCGTAGTCTTAGCTATACTTCTCCTACCTCTTCTCCTTTTCATCATGGTACCAATAGTCATACTCCCCGTTCCCGCTGACATGAACGCTACAGTACCTATGCCTGCACCTATAATTGGAAGGAATTTTATAGAAAATACATGGACCGTGACTCAATCATTTGCAGGAACCGAATGTGCTGAACGTGTTGCGTGTGAAATGTCTAAAGCTGCAAAATTGTACGGGTTGGATTCTTCGGCATTAGAAAAGTAATTTCAATTTTATAGTTCTAAAATTAGAATATAACTAATTTTAGAACGTTACTGTATTACAGTTTTATTAAGAAATCGACAACGGAAACGAAATGGCTGGATCGAATTTCACGTGCCCTGGAAGTACATGAGTGTACGCAGTACAAGTGCCCTATTTCAAATCCTTGGAAGAAAGTGACAAAGAAGGGATAATACTGGCCACAAAATGACAACACGTGTGGAATACGTTGAACTGGACTAGACTAAAGACTCACTTTGTCTAAAATTCTGAGCCTTAAAACTAACTCGTGGACAATCTCAAAGAGCAAAAAATTTGACAAGAGCCGACGTTTACAAACCGACTGGACTGACAATTGATGACTTGTGTATTGTAATTCACTCGAGATTTCAAGGAATGATTCTTGTTTAGCACAACTTACGTACTATTAAGAGATAAATGACTGACTTGAAACACAATTCATTTTCGGACGTCCTTCGACAGAATATATTTAGATCTAATTTATTGTTTAAAAGCTTTGGTCACTCACAATTGCTTATTACATTTTAATTTGCAGCAAATAAAAGTAAATATTAATCGCTAAACGATTCGAGTGAGTTATTGCATAATTGCCAATGCACTGCACTGGTACTTGCTCAACGAACTTCGTTTACTTGATTAACACTAAAATGTGCTTAAAAACATCGTAATAATTTCTTCGCGCCATGACACTTTTTTTATGACTAATTTACTAAACTAAACTGGTAGCAGTTGGTATTCAAATGCTCAACACTAAATATCCATCATCATTTTGTGCGAAGGGAAATAACTTCATCAATAAGCTCCGAGTTGCATTCGTCACTTTTGTGGGTTCTATTTTGGCTAACTGCTTTCGCTTTCACTGCTTTGGCTTGGGGGCAAGGCGCTTTGAAAAAAGCCTGAGACGTGATACGAAATTTATGTCTAGTGCGTTGTTCTCCGCCTTACTAATTAGGATTTACAAGCGCATTCGACCATGCAAAAACTGTGGTTTTGAAAAATGAATTATTTTAAATGCTATCTGGGCTGCAAACGAACTAAGGCTTTGAAAAATTAAGCAAACAAATTATGAGGGATCAAAATCGGATTGTGCTACATGTACAGTCTAACGTCGCTTTGTTTTAATAAATATTTTTTAAAAGAATTGACGAAGTTCTCTAGTTTTTCAGTTTGCACGATAAAACCTTTTGTTAACTTTCACTTCATTCAATCTAAGTCAGAGAAAATTGAAGAACACATTGAAAAGATTTGAAAATGTATTCTGGAACTCGTTAATTTAAAAAAAATGCAATGCTATTTGACTTACCAAATATTTCAAATTTGTTTGAGTGTCTGGGTGCCCAGTCAGTTTCCTGAAAGTTGCACATTTTCAAAGTAATCAAATGAACTTTATGAATATTATATCCACATCGTGGCGTAACCGATCAACTGAAAAGTTGAACAACTCCCTGAGTAGTATTTATAACTTTAATTTACTGGTCCCACACGTACAACATATCACTGGATTGGGTATCAGCCGTATCCGGAAATAAAAATGTCAAGTGAGTTGGAATCGTGTGAGGCCATTATGGAAAATCGTGTTGAAGGGCTTGAACAGCCAATGCATTATTTCAACACGAAAGTAAACACAAAGAAGCGCCTAATTTCTCACTCGACTCGCCCTTCAAAACTCCACTTGACTTCAGAAATATTCGCACCCTGATCATGGGTACTTCACATTCCGGAATACCTGCCACCCCACAAAGGCAGACACAGGAATACATTTTTAAGCATCTTGACCCAGTGCACTAATTACCCGCAAAATGACACGAGTATAAATGACCAGGCGATAGATTAAATCTCCCAGTCCGCTTTCATCTCTGATTGAGAGATAATGGGAATTTAGAATCTTTCAAATAACATAAATATTCAACAGTATTCAATTCCAATCATCCAACATGTCAATCCCACGGATAAAAATCTCTGCAATTTTAGTTATTTGCATAGTTTCTTTCAGCACTCATGGAAAAGCTGAAACCCCCACATCCGAAACAAAGACGAGCTATTCAAATTACAACTACAAAAATAACCCACACCGCCAATATTCAGCTTCTTCTTATACAAATTATGCACAAAATCCGGACACTTCAGCCACGACGGATTTTGGATCTACAAGCAATGGCATTCCAAGTGCCTCACCCATGTTGTACAATTATCAAGTCCATTCCATGAAGCATCCTGTCGGCAATGGCTATGCTGTATCTCGACAAGGTAAATTTTAGTTTTAATTTTAATGTATTTGTATTTTTCTGTCATTTAATGATTAATTGTAAATTACTTTGCAGATTTTGACGACGATGATGGCGGGATCGGGGGTGAATTCGGTTTGATTGGATTGGTGGGTTTGGCGGGATTAGTGGCGTTCTTGAGTCCAATCATCGGACCACTTTTACCATTATTGGTTCTCCCATTGTTGCCAGCTTTGTTACCGGCCCTGGGTCCACTTCTCCTTCCTCTTCTTCTACTTCCGCTCCTTCTTATTTTGCCTCTACTTATTCTATTCATCCCAATTCCAGTCATCACACTTCCAGGAGGGGGAAGATCTGTTTCTGAAACTGCTCGCATGGCGCTGGAATCCACACTTTCCGAGGAATGTGTTGAACGGATCACATGCGAAATCTCTAAAGCCACACAACAATACGGACTAGACCCACCATGGCTCAACAAGTAAACTAAAGTTAATATTAGTGTGTACAAAACATTACAATGTTTTAATTACAATTTTACAATGTGTTTTGTTTGTTACAATTTTTTTAGCCTCATTGAGAAGTCCAAAACCAAATCCAAATGGATTGAAAGGATTTCCCGTGGATTCAACCCAGCTGCTACTTGTAAAAACTACAAGTGTGATTTCCTGAATTCTTGGAAGAAGACGTCGTCGGCGAAAGCTAATTAAAGCTTCTTTGGGTAATCAAATGCAACTTTGGGGAGGATTCACATCACAAGGACGACGACTGCTGGACATATTGACATTACTGACCTGGCGATGGATTATTTGAACAAATGGACGACTGACGACGACGAGGACTGACTGACCCAGAGACGAACTCTTACCTTAATTTTAAATGGATATACAAGAATTGCGACTTGGACGGACCAACGTGGACGTTTATTTTGATACCACCTTTCTCCCATAAATTTAATACAAGACGACAAATGTACGCTTAATGTTTCTTCGTTGAACTGACTGACTGACGACTCATGACAAAGCGACGAATACTATGTTTTTTTTTCCTTTCTGAGATTTGGTATAAACTTTTAATAGTATGTTTTTATTTTTAGTAATTATTTAGTGGAAAGTTGAAATATCATCGGATCAATAAAACAATTGAATCTAATTATAAACTCCTTGATCTTGAATTTTTTGTCGGCGATCAATACAAATATTTTGCGATGATGGCAGGCAATGTAAATACATCTACTCTAAAGCGTCACACCAAAATTCAATTTTAAAGTGCACGATAGATTGATCAAAATCATAAACCAGTTTGCTTCTAATAAAAATGATTGCCCAACAACTCCAGCAATATTTCTTTCCCTTCTGACTTCAAATACTGATTTTAGAATTAAGTGTTATTACAAACAAATAACTGGTTAATTGAAAGTTTTGACTGATGCTTCATAGTAAAAGTTTGTACCGGGTCTGATTAAGAAAACATTCCAAGAATAGCTTGCAAGAGGGTTGACATTGCATTTACATACATATTTCATGTTTCATAGGGCATTTCTCGTTCTTGTGGATCAAAAAAATTAATTAGGACTTCTGTGTCATCTGCATGCTAGCCAAAGTAGCTGCGAATTTCTAAACTTGAACTGGGAAATTAAGGTTTAATATTTTTGCTAGTGTTTGAAGGCAAAGTCCATTCCATTTTAAATTAATTTATTCTCATATTAATACCTCAGTTCTTTCAAAGTTAAGTAGTAGCCGAAAATGTAGGTTGGTGGATGTATGTCAATTTATAATTAATTACGTCTAAACTCCAACATCACCCGAGTTAAACTTTTATTCACATTCCAATCTATCAGGTGCGGCTACATATAATCGCACGAGGCAATTTTTTAAATTTAGTGTCAAGTGATTGAATTAACCTGGTCTTGGTGGTGCTTGGTGGTCAACCAATCAGAAAATGGTGTTAGTTCAACCACCATCATTGTGACACGGATTGAACAAAAGCAAACACTCCAGAAGTCCCAAAAACCACACTTATTTCCGACACTTCAATTCCTGTGAAGGCAATTGACCATCTCTATCTTACACCTCTCTCAATTACTTTTGCCCACTAACCCGTTCTAATTACGACCAATGACCGAAGACGAGGAACCACACCTGAGTATAAATATTCTATTGCGAACCAGGATTTATTTCCCAGTTCAGTTTATAATCTGTGTGAATCAACATGCGGAGTTAAAGATTTCTAAAATATATTTAATTATCTTAATTTACGCGACTAAACAATGTTAACTCCTAGAGCAGGTCTTCGACTACTGCCCTGTGTAATTTTTCTTCATTTCGCAACGGCGCAGGTGCTGGTCTCCGATGAAAAATCTTCATTGTTGAATTTGGAAAGTGACTCCGAAACCCGTCAATTGGGTGATGGATACAATCACAACTACAATTACAATCCACAATGGGCAAGGGATTCCTATGTGAATGCATACATGGAATCCAGTAAATTCAGGTGGACTTATGGATCACGGCCATGGCCATGACACGCACAATGAACCAACCATGTATCAATATCACATGCAACCCATGTCGGGATACGCTATGCCATCCAGCAGTTATGGGCAACCCACTTATGGAGGATACGACGAAGGAAAAAGTAAGATACAGATTAACTAATCGTAAATACAGAGAAAGTTAATCCTCATTCAAAATGTTCGATGCTGGTCATCATTATAAATTTAAATACACAAATATAATTTAGTATATAAACAGATGTATGCAACCACAACTTTTTTATTGCCTGGATTCCTGCATTAGCAACATATATAACCTGAATAGATAGTTATCTAATTTGGAATAATTAAATAATTTCAGAGGGCAAGAAGGGCAAGGGGAAAATCGGACTTCTAGGATTACTGGGTTTGAAAGGATTAAAAGGCGTGAAGCTATTTAAAATTCAGAAATTGCTGGCAATTCTGGGGCCTTTCATTCCATTACTTATTCCACTTTTGCCATTCATCCTTGGTGGTTTATTTGTGGGAAGAAGTCTTAATTCCTTCCCTTCCTTCCTTCAATCTGCACGAGGAAAGAATGCAGTAGAAACCTTTATGAGCTCTGACTGTGCAGAGAGAATTACATGTGAGATTTCCCATGCTGCTCAACTGTACGGATTTGAAGCACCGTGGCTGACAAGGTGAGAAAATATTAATTTTAAAATTTGTATTATTTTAAATGCAATGTGGATTACATATACTTTTCAGGTTCATTGATAATTCTTCCTCCAAATCTGAGTTGATGGCAAGGATTTCCCGTGCGTTCAAAACAAAGGTGTGCCAAGAATACAAGTGTGACTTAGGAAATTCTTTACAAAAAATCCTCAAAACAAATTAAGGTTCTGTTCGACTGGTTTAAATAATTTTTGAAGTAAATTATTATTTTTTTGGTTAGCAACTTAGTCGGCTTGAACAATTTATTGGATTTGCTATGTCATGACAAATTCTGCAAGCACTTCATCTAATCTTAATGACTGCTACAACCTAACTACAAATTATTGAAAAACTTCTAACGGCGTTTTTGCAAGTCTTTTACGAGATCATATTATTTAAAAGTTTTGCCAAGAAGTTTAGCTTGTTTCCAAATCCGATATACCCAATGTATCAAAACTTAAAAATTAACTCTAAGGACAGTACTTATAAAGTGCTCTAACCATTTCAATCAGCAATGACACGAAAATATTAGCACGTACATTGTAAAGGTGCGGGAGGCACATTTTTGACGGAGTGGATCTCTAACATCGCGACCGCGTGGACATTTGAATTCCGGCATTCCTTGATTTATGACAGCAATGTTTGCTCTTGAGTAATTTGTCATGGCCAAAAATATGAAAAGGCTTGTGAATTGCGGATGGGGTGCGGGTGAAGGTAAGAGGAGCACACGCTTACATTATTTATGGTACTCTCTCAAAGACATTCAGGTCAGGTCGACACGGCTCAACGAATCAATTACTACACAATGCCAAATTGGTGGTACAAGCCAAAGTGTGTCCAGGTTTAAGGACGTGTTTTGGTTCACCCATCTCAATGGCTTCTCATTATGACTTCTATAATGGTTTCAACGATGATATTTTAAAATTATATAAATCATTAAAATAAAACAAAGAAACTCAGATGAAACGTGGTTCCGGCGTAATAATTCAATTGGAGAAAACCAAACTTGCTGTATTGACAAGGTACACAACTTGATTCATCAATACATCAAAGCTGCAACCGTTTTTTCTACTCGATCAATTCAAATTTTACTTACAAGTCAAGAGGTTTTCAAATTTAATGGATCCAATTTCCTAGAAATATCTAATGCAAATTAAGATGAGTAGGAACTCCATCAAATCAGCCATACTTACTGCAGGGAATGGAGTGAACTCAAGTCAAGTACACATCTTAATTTTCTGGGTCAAAACTCAACTCCAATACACAAGCATTTGAAGCCGATCCATGCTAAATGAATAGGCAATTTCCATAGTGTCAGCTTGGCTATAAAATAGCCTCGCTAATTAGCAAATCCTCACTCTGTTCCAACTCATTTTGTCATTCATTAGTCCAGTCGCTGTCGCTGTCAGTCGTCCAATTTGTTGACAAAATGTTGTCTACTCGTGTTTTAGCGTCAATTTTAGTAATTTTATCCATCAGTTTGGTTTTGGAGGCAGCGATTACCCCTACCCCTGTAGTGGAAGCCAAAACCCAAGTTCAACATGAAGGACGTGCACTCATTTTGACTTCGCTTCTCCTTGCTCTTCCTATTTTAATACCCCTGGCATTCCTCGGGTTATTAATTCTTCCGGTTCCGTTCCCTGGACGTGCTGGACGCATTTTAAATGTAATGGAAAATGAGACTGGGATTTTGGACAAAAGTCAAGCATGTGTCGAGCGACTCGCCTGTGAATTGGCAAAGAAATCAAATCAGGGAGTGGATTTTGATAGTAACTGGATTGGCCGGTAAGAAATCAAAGTACTTTGTAATGCAATTCATGTCTTGTATTATTATTAAACATTTTTTATTACAATTCAGAGTCTTCAAGCAAGTAGCCAGTGTTAATTTTGTGGAGAAAATCTCAAGAGCTTCAAATTCGTCCCACTGCTTCAAATTTAACTGCAGAATGATGTCGGCCCTGAAGAGTGCATTTAAATGAAATACTAAACGTCTCCGGCTGCATATTGTTAAAGTTTTATTATTTTTTTATCTACTTAATTCAATAAAATCTTGCATGTTTAAAAATACTTAGAAATGTGATTCCGTGCTCAGGTGCTCATCATTACAATTTACGTTCGGAAACATTACCAGCTGCTCTTTACTAAAACTAACTTGCTAATTCTCACTCATTTTTATGTTTTGGTCCACCAGTTGCTGTTTTCTTTAATAGTTGTCATCAGATTTGCAATATTTATCACTCACTCATTGTTCATTTCCTCGCCATGCCATAGCATACCATGGCGGCATCGTGTGTGACGAATTTTTGAGGTAGTCGTCGGTCGATGAATTGAGCTGGTGCTAATTGAACAAATGAAGAAGCGAAGCCAACATCCTCAACCCATGAACCTACATGTCCGTCCCTCCATCCAACCGCCCCATTCCCAATGTACATAATTCATTTGGATTCCGGGGTCAATTCTGAAATGACCCAGTTCGACCAACTCAAGTGGAGGTATAAATGGATAAGTGACGGAGGAAGAAGGACTCCATTCCGTTTTGCAAAGTCATCCCTCTCATGTCCGGTATCCTCAACCCATAATGTCATCTCCATTGCCAAAAATCTTCAAGTGCAGTTGTCTATTTGCTTTGGTCATCCTCACGTTTGTAAATGCAAGTACGCAGCCAGTTACGACGACAAATGACATTTCTCAAGTGCCATTGAGTGGCGGTGTCAACAATAATGGAGTTCGTATTCCGGCGGCGGCTGGAAGGGTGGGAAGTGTGAGTGACCTCATTGCATCCAAGACGGGCTACGCCATTAGTGAGACCGGGCGTTCTTTGGGGATTTTGACCCTTGCCATTCTTATTGGGATCCCGGTGATTATTGTTGCCATTATTTTCTTTCTTATTCCTTTCCCGATTGCTGTGGGACGGAGGACGGCACGGATGGCACAGGAAGTCCTGGAGAGTGACGAATGTGTGGAAAGGGTTGCTTGTGAAGTACTCAGATTTTCAAGGGGCATGGAGTATGAAAATGAATGGTTGCGAAGGTTTGGACTTTATTTTATTATCTGATGTAATTTATGTGGAAATTTGTAAAATGAGGATATTTCTGGGTATTAAACAAGCCTGGATGCTGTCAAAGCAAAATAAATTGTGTAAATAGTTTAAATTAATGTGAATCTTCTTTTTTTTACAGGATTCTATCAGATGATGCTATGAATTCAAATTCAAACACTTGGATTCGCAGAGTTTCCAAAGGAGTTCAAACTCCAAAATGTACCAAATTTGCATGTGACCCAATTGCAGCCGTCACAAAATCAATTCGATGAATGAGGATATTGAGAATGAGTCCCGGAATAAGCCATTTTAAAGTTTTGATAAATTAAACTAGACGATTTGTTAAATGACCGCGGCCGGTCTGCATTACTTGTTTTAAGCCGGAACCGCGGTCAAATTGTACATATTTTTTATGTGTGATATCAAATGTAAAAATAAAACTTGGTCACATTATATCCCAACAAAAAGGAGGCATCTGCAAACAGTCGTTGACCTGAGTCGAGTTAATTTTGGCCTGACAGAATTAATTAAAATTTGCTTGACGTCTTGCCACGAGCCAAAAGAATCACATGCCTGAGGTCGGAAGAATGAATGTCCTCTTTTATTTCTACCGCTGATGAGTTGAATTGCAATGCAAATAAATCACTCCGTCGTATGTGATGTCCATTGCAGGAGGAGATGACACAACTGACCATTGACCATTTCCAACGGTAAACTAAATGATGCATGTGATTGAAATATCTGTTGTTTGAATGTAAATAATAAATTACGCATCGGGTGAGATGTATTGATAGGCTCAAAATTATCATCTTGCACAGAACGAGTAATTCTCACCCTGATCATGACCATGAAAGCCATCTGGAATAATATTAGGATGTTAGTTGGCCTTAATCAGAAAAATCAGGCAGCACAATTACTTAAGCAAATGTATTCAGTGTTTAGTGAAGTTCAATGATGAGCGCATGGTCATTGCTCATTAAATGCATTCGGAAATCCTTCGGCGTATGACTTCGTGTAAATTTGAAAAGCCAATGCAGATCCAATTGTTGCGAATCAAGGAAAATGACTAATTGACCCAAATAAATATATAATGAGGATGAAAGAACATGGATTCATCTATAGGTCTGTGTTTTTCCGAGGAATTGTGTCATGGTTGTGAATATTTAATGATTTTTGTTAAGATCAGAGAGAGAATCAAATTAGTTTATAAATCTGAACTACACAACCGCATCCCCTTTCAGACGCTTTCAATTCAATGTGCAAATCACCTCTTGAACTAAAATAATCTAACTATAATATGGCCATTATAAGTTATTATTTCTTAATGTGCACTGCTTTTGCTGTTTTACTTAAAACACATTGTTGTAAGTTTTCTCTGTATTTATTAAAGTGTACCAGGCAAGGCACTAAAATCGTATTAAAACGCGATTTTTTTAAAAGCAGACAATGAAACCGAAGCGGAGGACCTCCAAGCACAAATTGCTGCACTGGATGAGTTTATAAATGCAAACATGGATACGAAGGTGCCACCTGAATTTCCAAAACCAGAATTCAATAGCAGTGCATTTCCAAATTTCCAAGTTTTTCAAGAATTAACTCAATTCTCCAAAAGCAAATTGGAAACGGCCGGAATTTGTTCAGCATGTGATGTGGGGATTGGATATCTTCTCCTACAGGTAATATCTATAACTTGTACAGATTAATGAGTTGATATTAATAATAAATTTATTAAATTTAACCATAAATTTTGATTTGAGTATTTCAGGTGAGGAATTACAATTCACCAGAGCCGGACATTGCGCGGAAAGTTATATTCGCTTGTGAATTTTTCGGCATTGCACGTTCAGAAGTTTGCAATGGACTTGTGGAAAGATACACGCCAACAATGTATTACATATTCAAATCCAGGCCGCGTTTGACAGCCCCAACCTTTTGTGGTGTAATGCTTCAATCTTATGGATGCACAACACAGGATAAATCCTTGGATTGGTCAATTGATATTCCTGATTACCTTAATTCACTCCAGGCTTCAAACCAAGTTACAAGAAATCGAGTAAGAAAGTATAACGTACGAGACAAGTTTTCTATAGATGGATTCACAGTGTAATAAAATGATTAATTAATTTCCAAAGGCGGCACCCATAAAAATTGTTCAATTGACGGATATCCATGTGGATCTTTTATATGAGCCGTATTCAAATGCCGAATGTGACAACAAAATCCTTTGCTGTGAAGGCAGCTACGGAAGACCATTGAATAAATCAAAGCAAGCCGGATATTTTGGCGATGACAGGAAATGCGATCCCCCGATTTCCGCCCTTGAACTTGCATTAAAGGACATAGCCGAAAGACATTCCGTGAGTAAAATTTGCAAGAGCAGTCGAGAAATTCGCATTAAGCTTACCGCAATTGCATTTTATGTATTTATTCACACATAGGATGCACAGCTGTTTTACATGAACGGAGACATTGTGCCTCATGATTTGTGGTCAACGACCAAAGAAGATAATGCAAAAACAATCCAAGCAACTTCTCAAATGATACTCAAACATTTTCCAACCATGCAAGTCATACCTGTTCTTGGAAATCATGAAGTAGGATTTTACGTATACAAAGTATTCTCAGTATGATTTTATCAAAATTATATTTATTAACAAATTTCATGAATTTCAGACACATCCGGTTAACTTGTAAGTGCACCGCGGCGCGGGTCGCCCATTGATATCATTATTATTAACATTGTGTATTTAGTTATAGCCCGGAAGATGAAGATGTTCCTGAAGAGCTCTCTACCAGATGGATTTACAATATAACATATGACGCCTACAAGCAATGGATTCCCACAGATCAGAAAGATCTATATCTAAAGTCCGGAAATTACGCAGTAGAAGTTAATCCCAAATTTCGCCTATTAATTTTGAATTCCAATTTTTGTTACGGATTTAATGTGTAAGAGTATCTCACAATGAATATTTCCTGCTAGCTACGTCTTAAAGAATTTATAATTTTGCAATTTGCATTAGTTGGCAAATGTATGAAGTCAAGGATCCATCAAAACAACTTGAATGGCTTACGGCCGAATTACACAAATCTGAAGCACATAACCAAACAGTTCACATTATCGGACATGTTCCGCCAACCCATGACGAATGTTTTCGTGTTTGGTCCAAGAATTTTTATGCTTTAATGTTAAGGTAATTGTTAAAATTTAAATTTGTATCGGAGGCTTTGCTAAATGTTAAACCTCACTTCCTTACCTTTAGATACCATTCTATTGTCAAAGGGCAATTTTATGGCCATACACATTTCAGTGAACTCAAAGTCCTCTTCAACAAAGGAGAAGCAATCAATACACTTTGGATTGCTCCCAGCCTAACAGCATATGATACAAATAATTTTGCTTATCGAGTTTATTTTGCGGATCCCACCGACTATCAAATCATGGACTACGAAACTTGGACTTTCAACTTAAAAGAAGCCAATCAACACCCGGATGTCAATCCAACTTGGTTTCCTTTGTATCGTGCAACGGAGGCCTATGATATTCCAGATCTGACTCCGAAGAGCATGGGGAAATTCATTGACAACATGGCAGCAAATGACACATTATTTCAACAATTCTATCAGTTAGTATTTCCAAGCACACCTACGTCAACCTGAAAATCCAAATTGTTTAGTTATCTGTTAATTGCCCTTTGCTTCTAGACACTACCACAAGATCATACATCCACATGAACGAAAACCATGTGGCTTGGCATGCAAGAAGCAGCTTCTATGTGGATTTATCAAATCTCATTATGGTGACGAAACGGAATGCCTGCGAGTCTATAAACCGTCCCGATAAGAACCTGAAACTGGTAATTATGAATGACCAATGGAATAAAATGTAGTAGATTAACTACTAATTGAGCAGTTCTCAAATGTAATACAATATTCTACGAAACTGAACAATAAATAATCTGAAAATCCATTAAAATTGCATTAATACTTGACCATTACACTTCGGAAGAACTTGAAGTTTATTATAAAAGCAGAAAAAGTTGAGCATATTCCTCAATACAAAAGTTTTCCTTTGTTCATCATGTCAGTTCTCACTATTTTGTTATCCACGGCGGTGCTGGTTTGTGCTGCAAATGCATTCATTCCTGGCGGGCGTTCGCCTTACAATCTAGGCCATTCTGAAACATCCGCTATTTCTCATTCGGGGAGTTCGGTGAGTTGACCTGCTTTTAGAAAACAAGGAAATTGCTTTAAATTCCTGAATTGTTAAATCTGAATAGGCAACAGCCGGGGGTCTCTCAGTCAATGCGGATGCTAGAGCCAAAGCGCAGGTTACTTCATTGGATAATAGCGGTTTTAAGTTAGCTGCAGGATTTTCCGACTCCCGAGCATCAGCAAATAAAAATTATGGACTAAATGGCGAACGATTTTAAATACTGAACGCTGTATTGAGAAAAACTGATTCCTGAATAAATTTATTGTACCTGTTTTATAATTTGGTAGACGTGTACGAAACTGGACCCATTAATTCTTAAAAGCTACGATTTACATATAACCATGTTCATCCTATGGAGCCATCCAGTTCGCCGACGTACTTTTGTTCTATTCATGCTGTAGCCATAATAATTATTTGCACGCATACTAATTAAATTGTCACTGCTATACTATGGAGCCAGTCGTCTCATGTTCAAGAAAACCAGCAAAAACTTGAGTTTTTGATCATCGTTGATGTTTTTATGATCTGTCCAGCGTCGTGCAGCTCGGGTGCATGGAAAATTCCAATTGTTGGCCATGGATATTGTGCAATTCAACAGTGAGAATTGCGTCTCAGTACAACAGACTAGAGTTACAGCAATTTCTAAAATATTTTTAAAGCTAAAATTAGTAGAAAATAAGAGTTTCTTATATGCTAAGTCTGCAGTTAACAATGTACCATAAAGAAGATTTCCGTGAACACAAAACCGTTTTCCTCTTCCTATTGATTGAAGATCAATGGTCTTTGATCTCTTTAACGTGCGCTTGGGAATGTCCTTGAGACTCTCCCATCTCGTAATTAGAATTTTGCCGGGAACGTGTTTACATTTGCCCTTGAAATCCAGTAGTATTTCCCATTTTGTTGAGAATCTACACACAGCTCTGATATGTCCCAACGCCACAGCCCTTGGAAAGTGCTTGTACACAAAGAAAACTCAAGCTTATCTAACAAATCCATATGCAGGGTGGGTGTTGTGAAATACAAACAAACGGGCCTGATGATGATTTATATCTACACGTGCATGATTGGGCCTATCGTAAATCCAAAGTATCCAGGCTGTCTTTTGCAGCAGGGCTCATTCAGTTGAGTGCAGGCCCTCCTGCAAGCATGCCCTCAGAGCATTTAATACAAAACCCCAATTAAATTTAGCATCGCATTGAATTGTGTCTTAATTTCATTGATTGACTGCTTAAACACAAATGGATTTGTCAAATTATTTGCCAGCCATTGTATTGGGTTTTGCAGGGGTTTTGGTGACTTGGTTTTATTTCACGTTTTTAAATCGGGATTCTAGATCAGAGAAGCTGTTAAGTAAATTCCAAGGCCCACCAACGCGCCCTTGGCTTGGAAATGTTCATCAAGTTTTGGTCCCTAATCATGGTGGGCATGAGTCCAATTTTTAAAATTCCCCTTATAACTTCTGATTCATATTTTATTAGAATTGCTTGGAGTTTTCATAAAATGGTACAATGAATTCGGAACTGGGATTCGTTTTTGGCTTGGAAATAAGCCATACGTCATTTTGGCTGAAGCACACCTAGTGGAGGTTTGTGTTCAATATCCCAAATCATTAAATTAAATTTGCAAATCTGGTTGTTTGTAGAAACTTCTGACTTCCAGCGTGCATATTGAAAAATCGAGAGATTACGACCTTCTAAAAAAGTGGCTTGGGTTTGGGTTACTGACCTCTACAGGTAAGGTTGTAGAATATTATGTGTGTTCAATATTTATTCTAATGAAATCGCGATCAGGTTCTAAATGGATATCCAGAAGAAAACTACTAACCCCTGCCTTCCATTTCAAAATCCTTGACGATTTCTTGGAAGTTTTTAACGAGCAGTCCGATGTACTGGTCAACGTTTTGGCAACTGAATGCGCGGATGAAAGGAAAGTTAATATATTTCCATTCATTACACGCTGTGCTCTGGATATTATATGTGGTAAGTCGAGGCAGAGGGCTGTGGAATATTTTAAAAGGAATTCATGAATGTTTGACTATTCAGAGACTGCAATGGGAAAGAAAATGAATGCTCAAAACGATAAGGATTCAGACTATGTTCGAGCAATTTACGAGTACAGAAACACACAACCAATTCTATTTTCTCATTTCGGCACTTGTATTGTATCAAAATTTGAACGAATTTCAGAATTGGGGAATTAGTGATAAAAAGGTTTGTCCGTCCGTGGTTACAACCCGATTTCGTATGGAATCTAACATCAGACGGTGCTCAGGAGAAAAGATTGCTCAAGGTTTTGCATGGATTTACTAACAAGGCAAGTAGTTTTACTTTCATTTTGTTTTCACTGTTGGACTAGATCATTTAATGCACTTTGTTTAGTTATTTATATTCCATCAACTTTGCATTTTAGGTAATTGATGAAAAGAAGGCCGAGAAGCGGCTGCTGGGCATTGCCAAACGTGGGAAACCCGAAGAGAATAATCGGAATTCCGGTATGCCCAATGATGAAGGCTTATTATTCCTGACAAGTACGACAATTTCTGTTTTAACAGCCTTGAAAATAGCAGTGATTCATTGCTATAAAATTCGAAACCAAAATTAAACCACGATTTAGGTAGAGTTATAAAGCGTTTGATGATGGCGTAACTGTTTGTTAAAATTCTTACAACTCTTATTTTAATTACTCTTATATGGCGTCATAGTCTAAGTTGAACTTTTCTAGAGAAACGAAGATTGGCATTCTTGGATCTACTTCTGGAAGTAGCTGAGGATGGGAAAGTATTGAGTGATTTGGACATCCGTGAAGAAACTGATACTTTCATGTTTGAGGTACGCGCATTATTGTTTCATCCAACAAATTTTATTAAGTGAGCTCCGTTTTGTTTGGAATCCAGGGACACGACACAACTGCTGCGAATCTGAGTTGGACATTATTCCTCCTTGCAGCCAATCCTGAATGTCAAGTACGCCACATTTCCTTATTCAGGCCCTTCATAAAAATGACTTTGTGTTTTGTCTCAATTTCAGAGGAAAGTTGCTGAAGAATTGGATGGGATCTTCGGTGGGGAGCGTGACAAGGAGCTCACGACGGGTGACTTAACTCAAATGAAATACCTGGAATTGTGTATCAAAGAGTCCTTGAGGATATTTCCAAGTGTACCATTTTTTGCTAGAAGAATTACGAAGGACCTTGTACTCGGTATGTGTGTATGATCTTAATGAATACTTTCAGAATTTTTACACTTTATCCTTATTCACAATTAGACGAAGATAGAACAATCCCGGCAGGAACACAAGCCATGGTTTTCCCTTACCTCCTTCACCGGGACGAATCCGTTTTCCAGGATCCTGAGGTATTTCGCCCGGAACGGTTCTTAAATGAAAACAAAAGGCATCCTTATGCATACGTGCCATTCTCTGCTGGGCCTCGAAATTGCATTGGTTCGTGGCAGTTCTGCATTAATTCAAAATTAACTTTTTTAAAGTGCACACATGCATTTTTATTCGTAGGTCAAAAATTTGCAATCATGGAGGAGAAAGTTGTTTTAGCCAAAGTCCTCATCAACTACACCTTAGAGGCCGCGGAGAAGATAGAGGACATTAAAATGGTTTCCGATTTAATTCTTCGGCCTTTGAACGGTCTTCATGTTAAATTGAGGCGAAGACCCTTATGAGTTCCCAAATATAAATATGCAACACTTCGTTTTTATTTTTCAAATTTTTCAAGCTTGCAATCTACAGCCAAGTGACCCAAGGAATTAATCAAATCATTAAATAAGCACTCCATAACATAATATTCTTCCGGAGACTTGAACTTACGTATACAATCTGTTTTAGTTTTACTCTGGAATAAAGAGGCAGAAATCTAAGTACATACATTCAGCAAACCCTGCTCACATCCATGACGCTCAAGATATTAAACAAACAAAAGCGTTTGGTTGTATTTACGGATGTTACCCAAACCCAATTTCTGTCAATGTTCAAGTTACATGCTTGTTAGGGCGATAAAATAGAGATAGGATTTAAGAACTAAAGCAAAATGAAAATTGTATTGTGTGAATTCCTGGATTGCGACAAAAATGCCGGGCTGAAAACCGTACTATGGTGTATTTTGGTGCGTTGAGAGTAAATCATTTAATTGAGAAAATATGTTGAAACAATATGAAATGGATGTGTTAGATACTTGGCCCATTATCTTGCATTTGGAGTTTAGCAACTGCTATTACATTCCATATGAATTACTTGCCTACTTCACAAATTACTACATCGAGCTGGATGTGGCATGCTGCCTCACTTCTTTTACTTTTCTGGATGCCACTCTCTTATGTGCTCACTCAATATCGGCGAAAAAGATTGTATTTCTCTATTGTGGTCAGTCTTCATGTTTGATTTAAGAAATACGGTACGCTTTAGTAACAATCATGTGGGTGATTATTTAAACAGTTCATCAGCGGATGTTTGGCAGCAATCATTTCGGCAATCATTGCTGTTTATAATGTGAGTGATTATTTCAAACAAGATTTTGCAATGGAAGAATATTTGGTGGAATTGAATAAAGTGATCCTGACTAAGAGCAACCTTCCCGTTTGGGCAATAAAACACGTACATTAACTGACTGTATTACTTTTATAGCAGTTATACATGTTGTAAATGTAAAATTAAAGCACGTGAATATTGTTTGAAGGAATGTTGTGGTTGGAATGGCCCTCACGACTTTAAACTTGACGAGGTTGAAGGGGATGAAAATTATGTTAAAGCCATTGCATCTTGTTACAATCGAGGTGATGAACTTGAGGACCTGGCTGGAGGGAGATTCAAGTTAAGTGTTTCCAAGAACCTGGAGAAATCGGTTAAGAAAGTTAGAAATGATTATGAGTTATAAAAATTGTTGAAACTTCAAAACGAGTCTCGCACGTGTTTTCGCAGAACCATTAATTAATCAATTATTTTGCAAATTTTAAAGGGATGCGGGCGAATGTTGGAAGAATGGATCAATCAACAAAAAGAAGTTATTTGTGCCTGCTGTGGATTGATCATTGTTCCATATGTATTAGCAACATTGTGTGTGTACCTCTTTGTATACTGGAAATCCGTTAATTCTGTTAAATATCCAAAACACATTTCTCTCGTCTCGATCCCGGCAACTTCCTTGGTAATATTTGCGCCAGGAAAGGATGGCTCAGGGGCAGGGGAGTTCAATCAAAATCCAGACATCAAAATCTCATCCAAAACAGAAATCGACGTAGAAGCCGTTGCTGATACCGAACAGCTGACGTCAGAAAGAACCGGGTCAATCTCATCCCCGCGTTCGCGATCCCACTCGAAGTCCATGATAGAGAAATTAATATAACCGAAAAGAATGTAGCCTGAAAGTTAGTTTGAAACAAATTTACCAATGTTTACATGTAATCGCAGTTCTCTTGTGTAATGTGACGGCTTGGGGTTTTCTAATCAAGTCAATTTGTTAAGAGCAACTTGAGCATTGCCGTCGACAACCGCTCGGTCAAACTGTTTACAAAAATAATAAATTTTTGATTAATAAAACATCGACGACTTTCATTCCTTTTGGTCCGAATTCTCGAGCGGATCGATATATTAGATATTCACATTTTTCGATTATTTCAAAAATGGAGAAGAGCACTTCGACTTCGAAGAATGTTTATAGTAGTCCGGCTGCAGGTAGGCGAGGACGTCCAATTCCCAAACCTTCGACGCGGACCCGGACCCGCACCACTTCTACTACTCAAACTAAAACTCCAAATGTCCCAAAAAGTGAGTCGAGATCACTGCCAAAAAGGAGTTATGCACAACAAGGTTGGTCTTATGGATGATTTGGTGCTGGTTATCTTAAGTTTTGATTTTATTTGTGTATCCGACTGCCTAATAATTCCTAAACCACTACTTTTAATCAGAGGGAGAACGGCTTGCGAATATGAAGGCGAGACTCGCCAAAGCCGCCGCCATGGCCAGCAAAAAATTAGAGGAGGAATATATACGAAATTATGTGGATCACTATATTGATATGGCAATGTTAAACGCCAGGATGTCAAAACTCTTCGGATCCGAATGGGAGCCGGATCCAAAAGATTCTCGGCAATCTTACAAGCAAAAACCAAAGTACTACAAATACCAGGGTACTTGAATATGAATACTTGATTCAAGTACCCTGACAAATACTACGGTATACTATTATAATTGCCTCAGTTTGACTTCTGTATAATTTCTATATTCAGACGCGAGCCTGACCCAGCTAAAGGCAAGAAGGATGAAAGCTTCTTTTTCTGTGGGTCATTCGACAAAACATTTAGCCTGACTTACCATAGTTTGGAGAAAAAGGAAAATCAAGTATTTCGAGTTGAAGTGGATGTAGTTGGATATGATCCTGCAGATATCGAAATTGACTCCACAGAAAAGCTGATTACTATGAAAGCAACTAATAAAGCGGGTGAAATCAAAACCTTGGAACTTTTATGTCCTACCGTAGAGGCCGTGGATGGAGTCAAGTTTAGCTACCCAAAAAATGGGAAACTCATCGTTGATGGTCCTATTATTGTGTAATCGAGCACAGTCTCCGCACCTTACAAAATTGTATTTGAAAAACGGTCCTCCGAAGTAAATTTAGTAATAGCAACTCACAGCGACCGACTTAAGGGAGTTGACAAAGTGTACGCTCTGATTATAAGCGAAGTGACAGAGAAATAAAATTTGTTTTTGGAACATGTAGTGCGTAAATTACTAACAATGTCCAGTTTGAGTTCAACTGCAACTGCTTGTCTTGGCTGTAAAGATTTTACCAATATTAGCTAATTACATGGCATTCATCCTCTCTTAAGCGATTCATGATTCAACACGTAATATTATTGTCCAAATAACAACAATGGTCATACTGAACTGTTCATGATAAGAAGTAAGTCAAATTTAAAATTGTAAGTACAGAGACCCTTAATTTAGAAAAATCAGTAAAATCGAGGGTACTATTTAAACACAAGGCTAAACAAACAGTTCTTACAAATTCTAAACGCCATCGCATGAGTCCTGCCATCTTTCCTATCTACTCACAAAGTTGATCTCTGATAATTGCAATTATTGCGCTTTTTCTGGCGCCTTACATTTTCCAAAGGAAGGAAGGACGCGGCGAAGCGTTGGCTATGTGTGCATGGCAGTTGGAAAACTCACATTTTACATTCATCTGCATTGCGCGTTGTGTTTAATACAAAAGCCAACGAGCCCAACCCCAACCACAAAATGATTTGTATCTCTCCCTCTCCATTTTAGAACTTCATAGCTTGTCGTAAAAATAAAATACAATACAAAGCATAACGTTCGGAGCAGATCCCCTCATGAATCCCTGATTAATTTAATACAACAAAGCCCAGATAACATTTTTAGACTTTTCTACTTTGTTCCTTTCCTTTTGACGACGACGACTCGCTCACGTGAGTCCACGTCCGTAGGTTTGACAGTAAAGGGTCATCCCCAAGAAAATTCACAATCTTGCCTTAATAATTTTATGCTCTTCTCTTTCTATTTTTTGCAAATGTTTAACACTGGCGTCGCCGTGCAGTGACCGTAATTGCACGTGAAGTGAATTTTCCAAAACAACATTTTTTGCAAGCCTAAGATTTTATAGAAGGAGCCTACACTAAATTGTTTTCAAAATTTATACGCTCTGCTTTAAAAAATAAGCTGTGTGCGTGTGTGCCTGCCGCCCTTGCAGTCATAATCAAATCGCGCAACACCTGCTGCTTGTTAACAAGACTTTAAGGTTTTTTGTTAAATCTGTAGTGATCATTTCAATTCACTATGTTTTTACAGAGTTTCAATTTAACATCTTTTGGCACAAAAGGAAAGTAAAGAAAAATTGGGAACCATTAAGTAATTTCAATTATAGACCTATAGGCGTCAGGTCATTACGCTAATATTTTGCATAATCCTTAATATGTCCTAGTCATATAAACCTTGATGGTGTTTGGTGTGATTTAATTAAAAAAAATTTAACTCAAACTCAAACACCATTCAATAATTTAATTTAGCAGAAATTAGTCCGTCTACACGTACAAGACTGTGAGTACGCCTGTTTAAGAAATAGCAACACTAGAATGTGACATAAAGTCTAATTAATATTTTGAACTTTTTGGGGTTCCTAAACAAAGGGTACCCCCTTTGGTCGACCTTACAGTTTGTTGGGATAGTAATCGGAGTGGTGGAAGGGAAGGAGCGGGAATTTGATGTGAATTCAAAAGAAGGAGTCAGGCGTAGTACGTGTTCACCCGTCCAGCGGAGTACACACATTCGGAAATCCCTTCGTCAGAAATTGGTTAAAGGAAATCAGTTTTGTGTTCGCGTCCTTCCCTTCATGACTGGAATATGGAGCCACCAAAGGAAATCTTACCGCTGGACACTTGGTATTTCAACTCTTTGGAGCCAAATGATGAATTGAAATTGGCCGTTGAAGACAAAAAGAATTCTAATGGTGAGTTTAACTTGGTTTATATTTACACTCGCTTGCCGTGGTGCCCGTGGTGGATGTGTATGTACATGTATGGGTAATGGAAATTGGGTAATTTGTAATTCAGATGCTTGGCTTTGAATTTTTTTTTTAGCCAACTGGCTCTGTGGACTTTGTTATGAGACATTCCACGAACAAAAGGATTTGGAGGCTCATATGATGGAAATCCATGTTCCCAATTCAAAATTCCAAAAGTGCAGGATTTGTGATAAGAAGTTCTTAGCAAGATTCCTTTGTTTGCGTCACGAGAGAATGCACAAGTATGACATGACGAAACCGATGTGCTGGTAAGTTGATTAATATATGACATACAAATACAATAATATTATAATTTACTTCAGAAACTCAAAATTTTAAGTGTTTGCGCTACTCTAAATTTAAAATTTTGGGATTATTGTAGTACATTATATCTTCTCTTCAAAGTGGGCTAATATTTTAAAATGTAGACAATTTTGTTGATTCTTATTTTTTGATTTTGCGAATTTTTTTACGCTCGTTTCTTGAAGCTGTGCTATGCTTGGACGTGGCGTCCAAATTACGTTAAGCCTTAGCCCTCGTACGCCCGCATGGAGAACTGATCTTGTGCAGTTGTACACAGAATTTAAGGAAACCATGTCATGTCTTTCCGTATACTACCACGCAGTTGAAAGTTGAAGGTAGCTGTTCATTAAGCGATCGAATTATCTTTATCAGAAATTTTCAGTTCAATCGGGGGTAAAGATTATTATTTAAAACTTTAAAATACAACTAACAACGAAGGTATCAATGTTAACTTGCTAGTGTACAACTGTATACACTGGTGTACGAGGCTTTGATGTTCTGATGGAGTCAAATAACGTTTTTGCATGCGGGAGGAATTGAACCCAACGCCATTCTGTTTTTTTTTCAAAAACAAAAAGCTAGATTATTTTTATTTTTGGCTGTCTAGTGAACTGTCTGCAAAAACATGCACTGATGATTTAACGCACTATACATTATTCGATTAGGAAGCCGTGTTAACTGAAATATATTCTGTACGGAGATTGCTTAAAGCTGTTCTGTCTTGCAGGTATTTTCCTCCCAAGGGGAAACCTATCGACTCTTATGTTTCCAATCACTTCAGCGAAGGTGTAAAGCGAGCGAAGATTTCGGATCAGTACGCAAAGTTCCTTGACCTTGCAACAAATCAAGTCTACAAGTGCCTGGAGTGCGAAAAGGTTTTCGCAGACGAAGAGCTGCTTCGTGAGCACTACAATCACAACCATGCTGTTCAGAAATGCATATTTTGCAATGAAAGGTATGAGTCTTTTCATCTGCTACAAGACCACCAAAAAGAAGCCCACGGTTATGTTTACCAAAAAAGAAATCGTGAGGGCATCTGGAAGGTATGGCAAGATGAAGCGGAAACTGTTCGCATCCTTAACGAATATGCGAAATCAAGTCTGGCCTTTTTTCACGACTACGCTAAGAGTCCGGAGGCCGAACCCGTTGTTTCCGAATCAGTTCGGTCATACAACAAAAGAAAGGCCCCGCTACCAGTCACCCATTCCAAACTTGCAAAGAAACCCTCCGAGCTCATTTCAGATGCTTTGTCAAAGACTTTAAGCGAGGAAGCACGAGAGAGGGAGAGACGAATTCGTCGACCACCAAGAAGATATTCTTCACCACCCCCAACAGCAGCTTCAATGTCAAGTACAAAATTGTCCAGTCAATTAGCCTCCGAACATAACCGCAAACCAGCATTACCAAATGCTGAGTTGAAGGGAAGACATGATGTTACCTATGCCCGAAGACATCCAATTCAGTACACAAATAACACTGTCCGTGAAAAGTCATCTAACACACCATCAAAAGCCGATGAAGATTTGCACAGCTCACAAATAGTACCTTCGACTGCCAATACCAATTACAATGGGGATGGGGAATCAGAACAGTATGAAGTGAGCACTGAAGCCGAAGCCCTGGATTCCGTAGAACTCCAAGTAGAAACTCCTGCGGTGGGAATGAAAAACCCGGAGTTGAATCTTCCTGACATAAATTTATCAATTGTAAATTCAAATGAAACTAGTCCCTTAAATGAGGCTGGGTATGGTTCTGACGACGTATCAGACTACTCGGACACTCCGCCCAAACTGGTCCCAATGTCTATCGCGGAAGAGGCCAGGGACCCCGATGAGGAAAAGACTATTGAAGCGCAACCTTACGAAGATGAGGAAGGAATCCTGTTCATTAGTGAAGATGGATTTGTTCAGTCTGGGCCAGAAGAAACGGAAAGATTAGAACCAACCAAGTGTCCCATATGTGATCAGCAATATGATGATTCATACGCATTAGAGAGACACATCAAGACTCATACAAGCGAGCGTCCATTTTCTTGTCAATTTTGTGGCCAAGGATTTTCTACGCATAGTAATCGCAAAGAACACGAACGAATTCATACAGGGGAACGGCCATATGTTTGCCCGTATTGCCAAAAAGGATTTACCCAAATATCTAATCTCAAAAAACACATAACTACACACAAGGAGCAAAACCTCAAGTGAGTTGATTCATACAATCATCAATTGCGTTGCATTTGCTTACTATACTAATATGTTTCTGAATTTCTTAGGTGTCTAAAATGCGGAAAACAATTTGTGAAGGAAGCTTCCTTGATCCTTCATCAAAGGGCTCATGCGGCAGATCGCCGATTCCGATGCCACATCTGCGACAGGGCTTACAACTATGCCTCGCTTTTGAAGAGACACATGAGAATACACACCGGAGAATTGCCTTATGAATGTGATATGTGCGGAATGCTGTTCCACGAATTGGTTTCTCTCCATTACCACAGGTTTGCTCACTTTTCATTCAGTCTTTATTTGAAAGCATTTCGATTCCAACAACTGCTCTCTATTCTTTCAAATTAGGAAGAAAATCCATACTGGTGAACGGCCACACAAATGTGAGACCTGCGGTAGAGCATTTATTTTGTCATCCGACTTAAAGAAACATCAAAATATACACAACAAAGATGTCCAACTCCCGAGTTCATCTGATTCACCTGTAGAAAATCCTAGACTAAAGAGAGCCAGATTGGACTCTTCCTTAGGAGAATTTCCTTTGAGGAAACTTGGAAATAACCGAAGGAGTAAATTCAGGCGTATTGAAGAAGAGGATGAAGATGAACCTTCTAACCAAGTGCTCATCGAATTTGACACTGACGGTCAGTTAATCGACAACGGAGACACAGGTCAGGATGAGATTGAATATGACAATGAGGGAATCAACGGTAACGGCAGTGCAACCGGTTCAAATGGCAGTGAGAATTTTTCTGATGATGATCTAGAAACCACTAACACGTGGCTAAAACCTGAAGTCCAACTATCCTTTGTAGATGAAAATTTGGAGTTCAGTGACTGAATATTATGACGAGAGATATATTGTTAAATAGTTCAAGTGGTATATGGTCTTTATGGCCTCTAAATTTTTTCTTAGTTTTTTTTGTGACGCGATTAGTTTTTTTGCTTCTCTAAAATTCAGCCGAAAGCAACTTTGCTTGGTTTTATCAAAAGAGCCCGCAAAACTTTATGGTTACTTAAAGTATGAAATGAAAATGTAATTCCGCAGCAGCAATGCAGGATGCCAGGGATCGCTACACCGTGTTGGAAAGAAATGTTTTATCTGAACCATTATGTCTTCTAAATTCCAATTCAAATATGAGTTTTCCCATTTCGGGAAAATAATTTCGCATTCCCCATGGTTTGTGTATTCTAGGCAATAAAAAATAATGTAATTGATAATAGTCCATTGAAGTTTGTCCATTACAAATTATTAAGTTCCTTCCGTCCAGAAAAGCATTCGAATACACAACTAAACGCATGTATGTATGTATTTTGAGAGCCAAGTAAGGGAGGAGGATAAAGTACCCACAAGCTTCCAGACTTTCCGTCTAGACCTATAGATCCATTGCGGCAACTAAACGCATGGATTCGAAGGTATTGTGGTAATTTTGGAAGTTGCTACAGCTATCGACTAAGGGAACGCACTTTGCAGTAAATATTTATTGTTTCTCTCAAACTTCACACATGAAAGTCTGGATACGTCTCGCATGGATCAGCAATATGAGTTGGTACGTAGAATATGAACTCGATTACTACGCACAATCTATTATATAAATTTTACATTTCTCTTCCCTGATTCTCGAAGAATTTCACATTCGTCAGTATCCTTGGAATTCCAATGTGAGCATACCTACCTAACAAAATTTTGGGTTTGCTCATTAAGCTTACTACAAGTTTATGCTAATTGTGAGTAATCACCTATACCATTGTTTACATGTGAAACAAAAACAAACTATTTACTGCTCATGTTCAAAATATCTTGATGCCAGATGAGAATTGAATTTGAATTTAAAAACCAAAACAATTTTATTTTGGGCCGGGAAAATCTCAACAACATTTCTCAAATGTTTATTCCGCAATAATAATTCTTTTAACAGATTTCAATTTAACCAGATCGCACTTTGACGGAAGATATGGACGTTTTGCCTCATCTCTCAAAGGCTTTGTTCGTTTGAAGCGAGCATAGAACTTGTAAATGTCTTTTTCAAATTCTTTCAATTCAATCGTCAAAGTTGATTTCGGTTTCAATTCAATTTTCCGAATATGCAGGGCAGACGCCACACTTTGAGGATTTTTGCCATTGAATGTCCCTGAAGTAAAGAGAAAATTGATAACTGAATTGAATCTATCATGGTTAATTTCCAAGCAAAAGTCTTACTTCGGTCGAATGTTCGCTTTTTCTCAGTTGGCACCTGAAGTTCACTCTTCCAAAATTGGTCACGTGCCGTAATATAGTCATTTAGGGACTTCATTGTTGACCAAATGATTTGACGATCAAAAGACAACAGGAAATCTTGAATCGCCTCCTCACTTGGAGCATGTCCAATTTCAAAACCATCAAACTTATATACGGGTTGCCGGTAAACTTTTTTGAGTAGTGCAAGCACTTTTTGCAAATGTTGATATTGGAAAATATTATAGCGAATCATGGAGTAGGCCTCGTGATACTACACAGAAAGAGAATGATTTTATCTGTAACCATATAATCAAATTGTAAAACGTATTTCGATTACCTCTTCAATAGTAGCAAAGGAAACCAAGCGTTTTTTCAGAATCTTCCATCGCGTTAGGCACCCTTTTCTGTTTTTAAACGTATTGAACGTATCAGCAATTGCACGCCAATTCCCTTTCTTGGATTCAGCTAATTCCAACAGCATTTTGTCTTCTTGGCTGTCAATGAATTAAATTATTCAGAAATTACAAATGGCTTATTTGGGCGACCCAATTAAATTATCTAACATCGTCCAAGGCATGATCCAATCCGCAAAAAGATTTCCAACGCGGTCCCGCCAGACAGTTTCAAAGCGCCATGGCAGGTGAGCGATCAATTCACCGAAATGACCTTCCAATTTTAGATGCCCCTTAAGTTTTTCAATCGCTACTAGAAGCAATGCATCTTCAGCACGGCTGAAGGGTCCAGATCGCAAATTAGGATTGCTGTTCTTCTTGTACCTGCATTGAATTTAATTTGATTTTAAAAATTAACAGGTGGCATAAATTCACGAACACATTATAAACCAATATTATTTTTACCGATCAATTATAAGTTTTTTCGTCGCCAATTCATTTCCAAAAAGCCCAACTACTTTCTTCCAATTTCCATCCGACTGGAGCACCATTTCTTGAAGC